>SNQJ01S0014721.1:94873-108412 GCA_010110895.2 Picea sitchensis
AAAAAGATCACAGTCGTCCATTCGTTCGGACACGTGGCGGAGATCGAGGAAACCGTCGGCATCCTGACTACCGGGGTTTCAAGTTGACAGAGGATTTGGAGTCGCAAGTCGCGAAATCGTGAAACGACGAGGACCATCCATCTTTCGGGGGACGCGTGGCATCAATCCAGGATCTCGGAAAATTTTCCGAAAAAGCGATTTCGACAAAATCGGCAATTCGAACTTCGCGTTTTGGAAGTGCAACGTGACGAGGAATCACGAGTCGCGAAATATCGATTCGCAAAATCCCGATAGGATCTCGACCGTCAGATCATCAGCAGATCTGGACCGTTGATTGTCCAACAGGCACATTTCGGCATTTCGACATTTGAAGTCCCAACAACACCAAAGAAGGACATCGGGACTAGGCATTTTGGGAATCAACTTTTCGGAAGTCAAGAGACCAAGAGGTCACGTGTTTGAGTCACGAAACCCCGAAAGGGACTGCGGTCATATCAGGAGAGGTCATGTGGACCAGAGGTATAGCCCAAGGGGCTAACTAAAGTTAACGCCATTTCGGGAAATCGACATTTCGGTGTTCGCGGTTTCGGAAACTCTAGGACAAGAGTTCTAAACTCGCGACGTCGACTCTCACAAAATACTGAATTGCACACTTCTGAAATACCTGCAAGCAAGCAACAGACCTGGTTTTCTAAGCGAAAAAAGACAGGTAAGTAAGATTTTTTTTTCCTTTTTCCTGTCTTGCTAAATTCTTTAAAAGATGGCGACATCTAGCAATTTAGGACCAACTCAAGGTCTGATTCTTCTTGGAAAGAACTATGAGTTATGGTCTCTTCGGATGAGATCCTTCTTGCAAGCACAAGAGTGTTGGGATCCAGTGGATCATGGATATGTGGAACCAGATCCAGCAGGCCTGTCTGTCATGACTAATCAGCATAAAATTGCTCAAGCAACGCAGAGAAACAGAGAAAATAAAGCTAAATTTTGGATTCAAAATTCTGTGGATGAATCGATTTTCTCAAAAATCACAGGTGCTGGTACTTCAAAACAGGCCGGGGATATCCTTAAATCTTCCTACCAAGGAAATGACAGGGTCAAAACAATTAAATTGCAGACCTTGAGGACGCAATTCGAGACTCTAAGGATGATAGATTCTGAAAATGTGGATCAGTTCATGACCAGAGTCATGGGCATCGTGAACCAGATCAGACTGATTGGTGAAACCATCACTGATCAACGCATCGTTGAGAAAATCCTCAGAAGTTTACAAAAGAAATTTGAAATGGTTGTAACAACAATCATTGAATCTAAGGATCTGTCATGTTTCTCAACAGATGAATTAATTGGTTCTCTGGTGACACATGAGACCAGACTGCATCTCACAGATGAGTCAATCGCCATTGCTTTCAAAACTCAATTCTCCTTCAGCAGAGGGAGAGGCAAAGGAAGAAACAGAGATCACCAAGGAAGAGGGAGAAATCATAGAAATATTCATTCTAGTGGAGGACACAGACAACAGCAACCGAATCAACACTTCCAAGCACACAGACAACAAAATCAACATCAGAATTTCCAGCCTCAAAGAGGCAGAGGGAGAAGATCACATGAGAAATCAAGCATACAATGCTATTACTGCAAAAAGTATGGGCACTATGAATCTGAATGTAGGAAGAAGCAAGCAGATCAACTCTCAGCCAGAGCAAATGTGTCAAATCATACGGGAGAAACCTCAAGAGGTATGTTTCTCTCATGCCACAAGACTGAAGAACAACCTAAAGATCTCTGGTTGTTGGACAGTGGATGCAACAATCACATGGCAGGTAACAAAGATTTACTTTCATGCATTGATTCTTCAATCTCATCTGATATTACACTTGGAAATGATTACTTAGTCAAAGTTCAAGGAAAAGGAACGGTTCCTATTCTTACTAAAAAGAATGTAAAGAAAGACATAAACAATGTCTATCATGTTCCAGATCTGAAACATAAATTGCTAAGTGTAGGACAACTCATTGAACATGGCTATAAGGTACTTTTTGAGGGAGCATCTTGCAAAATATATGACAAAAACCCCAGCAGAAAATTGATTTCTAAAATCCACATGACTCTGAATAGAATTTTTCCCCTTACACTCAGAACTGCAAATCTGATTCAACCATATGCATAGAGTGCATATACCCTGAATGAAACAATGGTTTGGCATACAAGATTTGGACATCTACCATTTCAGAGTCTAAGTCTTCTTCAGAAGCACTCCATGGTCAAAGGTCTTCCTATCTTTAAAGAGCAAATTCCCCCATGTGAGCCTTGCATACTTGGAAAACATAAGAGAACTAGTTTTTCACAGTCTTCTAATCAAGCCAAACAACATCTTGAACTTGTTCACACTGACCTATGTGGACCAATGAAAACAGAGTCCATAGGTGACAGCTTTTATTTTCTAACGTTTATTGATGATTTCAGCAGAAAAAATATGGATCTATTTTCTCAGACACAAGTCTGAAACTTTTGCAAAATTCAAAGAATTCAAGGCAGAAGCTGAAAAACAGAGTGGAAAATATATCAAAGCACTCAGGTCTGATGGAGGAGGAGAATATAACTCCAGAGAATTTGCAAAATTCTGCAAATCACAAGGCATTATCATGCAAACAATAGCCAGGTATACTCGACAACAGAATGGAATGGATGAAAGGAAAAATCAGACAGTAATGAATATGGCAAGAACACTACTTAAAGAGAAAAATTTGTCAAATACTTTTTGGGCTGAAGTAGTAGCATGCTCAGTTTATCTTTTGAATAGATCTCCAACCACAAGTCTAAAGATGAAAGTCCCTCAAGAAGCATGGAGTGGGACAAAGCTCAATGTTGTGCATCTAAGGACATTCGGATGCATAGCATACGCTCACATACCTTCTGAATTAAGGAAGAAACTTGATGACAAAAGTGCGAAATGTATTTTCACTGGATATAGTGAAATATCTAAAGCTTACAGGCTTTACAATCCAATCACCAAGAAACTAATTCTCAGCAGAGATGTAAAATTTCTGGAAAATCAATTCTAGAATGATTCAGCAAATCAGCAAATGGACAGTCAAAATCCATTACTGCCAAGTTCTGAAAACACGGAAAATTCAGGACAACAAGTACCTCAAACTATTCTTCCAAGATTGCAAGTACAAAGACAACCTGAAAATTCTCAGGATAACTCAACTTCAAGCAGAGAATCATTCTCTGAACCACAAAATAAGAGAACTCGAAGTTTGAGAGAAATCCATCAGCAGTTGGATGACTTTGAACAACACAACATTTTTTCTTTAATGTCATGTCAACCTACATCTTTTAAGGAAGAAACTAAGGAGCCACATTGGGTTCAAGCCATGAACCAAGAAATTGACTCCCTTGAGAAGAACAAGACATGGGATCTTGTTGATTTGCCAAGTCACAAGAAGAGTATTGGTGTCAAGTGGGTTTACAAAACTAAACTAAATGAAAAAGGGCAGATCGAAAAACACAAGGAAAGACTTGTTGCCAAAGGATTCTCACAATAACCTGGTACTGATTATGGTGAAACTTTTGTTCCAGTAGCAAGATTAGACACTGTAAGGACTCTATTAGCCATAGCAGCCCAACACAAATGGAAAGTATACTAGATGGATGTCAAGTCAGCATTCCTGAATGGTTTCTTAAAAGAAGAAGTTTATGTCGATCAACCACCTGGATTTGAAGTCCAAGAGAAGCCAGCCAAAGTATATCGGTTGAAGAAAGCCTTGTATGGCTTAAAGCAAGCTCCAAGAGCTTGGTACAACAGAATTGACACTTACATGATCAAAAGTGGTTTCAGCAGAAGTCAAAATGAGCCAACTCTTTACACCAAAACAGATCAACACGGTAAAATTTTGATTGTATGTTTATATGTTGATGACATGATCTATACGAGCAATCTTGAGCTAACAAATTTTAAACATGCCATGCAATCTGAGTTTGAGATGAAATATTTTTTAGGGATTGAGGTTGATCAATCAACCAAAGGAATTTTTGTCGATCAGAAAAAGTTTGAAACAGACATCATCAAAAGATTTTGCATGGAAGAATGCAATCCAGCAGAAACCCCTATACCCCTAGGCACAAAATTGAGCAAGAAAGATGAAGGCCCTATAGTGGACCCTACTCTGTACAAAATCTTAGTAGGCAATTTGTTGTATCTTACAACAACTAGTCCTGACATTATGTATGCAGCCAGTCTTGTTTCCAAATTCATGGAATCCCCAAAAGATTCTCATTGGAAAATGGCGAAACAAATTTTGGGATATGTTGCAGGAACTCTCAATTTTGGCTTATGGTACATTAAATCTGATAGTAATCAACTTTATGGTTACACAGACAATGATTTTGCAGGCAGCCTAGATGAAAAGAAAAGCACATCTGGACATGTTTTTCAACTGGGCACAAACCTGATCTCATGGGCATCAGAGAAGCAACCAATTGTTTCAATATCTTCTGCAGAGGCAGAGTATGTCGCTGCTACCTCAGCTTCCTGTCAAGCTGTGTGGCTGAGAAGAATATTGAAAGATATGTCACATACAGAAAATGATCCAACTCTTATTTTCTATGACAATACTTCAGCAATTGCTCTATCCAAAAATCATGTGTTTCACAAGAAAAGAAAACACATTGACACTCGTTTTCATTTCATACGCGAGCTAGTCAATAATGGTGATATTGTACTACAATTTTGTGGTTCTCGAGATCAACTTGCTGATATCTTTACAAAGCCATTGGGACAATCAGTTTTTGATTTTCAAAGACAACACTTAGGCATAATCAGTGCTGATGATTGTAACTATTGAGTTTAAGAGGGAGTGTTAAATATAATGTAACCTCAACAGGCTGACTATACACTGCCAGCTGTCCTGGCCAGCTGTACTTTCTATTCTTGTTTTGCTTGAGCCTATTTAGCTCAACTATTTCCCTTTGCATAGAACTTACTACTTTAGATCTTCTTCATGTACTCATTTTGTACTCTTCTTCTTATATTCTAATATACTGTTTTTTGTTCTATTCTTTCTCTCTGCATTTCTTGCTTCACAATTTATCAGTTTTTAAATTGCGCGACAGGGACGAATACAAAAGCTGAATTTTTGGGTGTTTGGGCTATTTTTCTACTTGCAAATCAGTGGACATTTAAAGGATTCAGATATTGGGGGATTTCAAGGTCATGATAGATTGGTTAAATCACAAAGGGAAGCTACAGGATGTTGACATTGAAGGCTGGAAAAAAAGAACTGAGATCCTGACTTCATCATTCCAGGGAATCCACTTCCATCACATCTTCTGAGAATTTAATATAGAAGCCTATGATCTATCCAAGAAAGCGCTACAGGCTCCAAAAGGCATACTTTTTTATTACTCTTAGGAGATGGGAAAGGCTGGCCCTATCCCATCATTAATCCTCTTCTAGCGTGGGTAGGGTGGTGGATAGAATTACCAACAGTTTTTAGTATTTTAAATTTTGGATTTCTCAAGATTATTTGTTGAACTTTCTTGACAGTAATTGTCTTTTTGTATGAGCCTTTGGTTATGATTCAATGTTTTTCCAGTAGCTGAAAATCTTTGTATCTAAAGGTTTTATTTCTGCCATGTAAAAAATTATATACTAATATAATTGGTGAGAATTTTCTATTGAAAAATAAAAAAGCATATTTTTTTCAACATTAAATATCTCAAGAAACTGACCATTACTTCCCCACTTAGTGGATGATATGGATGCTAAACTCCAGTCCCAAAGATACTAGGCTTGAACTCATGACTTCTCCCCGTCTCACCTACTGTGCTATCCCATAGAACTTTGTTAAACATAATACAAATTCAGTAATGGTGATTTTTATAATCGTTTTTCAAAATCACAGTCTGTTTTCAGAACCACATGACCTGATGGAAGGGTTAGTTTCAACTTCAAAATAAGGAATATAAATATATTAATAAAAAGAAGATAAATATACAATGGGTTAATAAATAATGAAGAATATAAATATATCACAATTTTATTGTTTACTATTTTTTTTGTTTTTAGTTTTGTTAAGTATAATGCAAACTCTGTAATGGTGACTTTTTATAATCTTTTTTCCGAACCACATGACCTGATGGAAAGGTTAGTTTCGTTTGTGGACAGCCTTTGCACTTATCTATATAATGTGATGTTTGATTGTGAAATATAAAACAAAATTTTAACTTTATTTATTTATTTATTTATTTATTTATTTATTTATTTATATATATATATATATATATATATAATTAATTTTTTTGGTTTTTAATTTATGTTAAAGTTAATAGTTAAATTTACATTTTTATTTATCATTTATATAATATACAATATTTAAGATTACAAAATTTAATTAATGAGGCTTGTAATTGTTGGATAATTTAAATTTGTATATATAATTAATATTTAAATATTTTTTCATATTTAAAAAAATATATATTACATTTTATTTGTTATCAACAATAAATTTAAAAAAATATATATAATATACTATATTTAAGATTACAAATTTTATTAATGAGGCTTGTAATTGTTGGACAATATAATTTTTTTATATATAATTAATATTTAAATATTTTTCCATATTTAAATATATATATTTATTAATATTTAAATGTTTTTCCATATTTCAAAATATATATATTACATTAAAATTTTTATCAACAATAAATTAAAAAAAAATGGTATACCATGTATTCTTATTAATGGAGATTGTAATTTTTTTGAAAATTCATTTTAAAATATCAAAAAGTGTATATTTGAAATAAAAAGTTTATACATTTGCTAAGTTTCCAAACAAAATCTTATAAAAAAATTCTTTTGTTCATTTGTAAAATTTATAATTTTAACATATACCATATATGTTAAAATTTATAATTTAATTTTAACATATACTTTATATTAATCATTGATAAAAATACTTCACTTAATTTTTTTCATTTACATTTTGAATACCCATTGTTTACATACACTTTATTTAAAAAAATTATGACATTTTAATTATTAACAAAAATTATAACATCTTAATTATTAAATAAATTTAAAATAGGGTAAGAATAATTTTGGTGGAGGCAAGGCCAGCGCGTGGCTCGAACCTCCAAAATGGAACATGGATATCTCTTTATTCCTCCTCCTTGGTCTGAGAATTTACCATGGCACGATCCCGCAACATGAGAAAAGGTTAATGCATATGGTGCACAATACCATCGATGAAATGGGGAATTACTCCATGCACAGTTTAGTTGCAATAGTAATTACTTTGTACCCTTTGCAGTGTAATTGTGAGATGACATTGGAGCAAGACGGTGATCATTTTATCAATGGAAAGTTGCACTTGGTTTGTTGTAGCATTCGCATCTGCTGGCTCTGGTCCAAATGGAAAGTATAGTTTCGGTTTTACCAACTCAGATTGTAGAGCCAAGTGGAGATTCATCCATGTAGGACACAAATTTCATTTGGGGATGTAGAGTTGAACAGTTGGACGTTGAAGGCAAGTATTTGGGGTTCGATGCTTATCCTGACCCCACTCTAGTGATGATTAACAAAGTGCAACATTGATGCCACTCATACTCGTAATTGTCCCTCCATTCCTTCTCCTTCTATGCCAGAGAGCTCGATCATTGTTAACTCTCCTAGCAATTTCAATTCGAAGGAGGAATACCTGGAGCTTCTTTTCAAGACTCTCATGGAAGTGGATGATTTGAGGTACAAAAATTGAACAAATGGATCAAATAATTTCTCTGTTGGTAGCTCTGCATGCCCATTCAACACTCTTGAGGTCTGCATCGACTCTTTCTACCCAAGACGCCATCAACATGAACATGCTTATTCCTCTGTCATCATGCAACAAAGACTTTTTTCCAGATGGTGAGGCATCATCTCCAGGCTAGTTGTTGTTTATGCTMTTTTAATAGTTTCTCTTATAGTTTCATAGATCAAACCTTAAATAGTAGTGTAGTTTTAATAATACCACCTTTTCATAAAAACTATAGCTACTCTAAACTTCAGTTGTTATATTTGTTTACCCTACAAGCTTGTTTATACACTAAATTGCACTAGAACCGGATTGGTTTCCTCTCATAACATCTTAAACTCCAAAATATTGTCTACATAATCTTACTGTTATCTTGCTTTTTCATAACAGATAATATAATACTTTCTAGAAAAAATTATACCCATTTTAAAAGTATATATACATTATCTCTAAATTGTTGGAAACATGCCAACCAATTTCCTCATGCGGTCACATGCAAATGCACATGCACATGTACATGCATGCAATCTATTTATGAACTGTTCGTGTAACTATGTGATTTATTCATGGTCAGTCTATGTAACTGAGTGATAGATGTTATATATACGAGCATACCCATAGAGGTAGAGTACAATGTGAGTGCAAGAGAGTACATTGTGTGAAGAGAGGATGGTTGTATGCCTATGAAGGCTATTGTAATTCTCCCTTGAATATAAGAAGATCGATAATCATTGCCCGTGGTTTTTTCCCGATTTGGGTTTCCACATAAATCACTGTGTCAAGTGTATGATTGATGTGCTTGGTTTAATGTGTGTTTGATCTTGCTCGTGTATGCTCTTATTTTATGCTATTGTTTGCTTTTGCTGCCCAACAAGTGGTATCAGAGGTCAGAGTTGAAGGAGTAGAGAGCGAAGGAGAAAAGAATCTGGTTGTTGGATCGAAGAGCCAAGCCAAGCCGAGTGAAGTGGAAGTGGACAACCGAGGATGGGTTTTATTACATCGTCGCGGGTCGTCCCTGTGGCATAGCACGACGATAACATGCAAACTTACAGAATTTTCAAAAAATTGTGGAATCGTCTCGGGCTGTACACAACACACGGCGCGATGTCGTTGCAGGTAGAACGCAAGATTCTACTGGCGAGGGGGGAAGGTATAACCTTCCTTTCTAAAAGAATATGAAATGTTCTTCTTCGCTCATCGAACCACTCCGGCTCAGCAGAGGGTTATGCTTTTTGAAAAAGCATCCGGTTCCATATAAGATCGAGTACGAAGAGTAAGCCACCCAGAACCAAAAAGTGGGTGGGAAGGGAGCAGAAGAGTGCCCCTGGGAGAGGGTGGACATGATGGAGATGTCTAGGGTGATGTCAAGGAAGCACCAAAAGAGGGTTCGGAGATGCTGCAGAAAAAAATTGTGTTTGAACACTGAGTGCGACAACATCGCAGGTCCTAGTTAAACAAGGTGCGATAATTTGGGTGCAAATCATCGCAGGCTTTCTATTAACAATGTGCGATGGTAAAAAATTAAAGGAAAAATTCGATGGTTTAATAAAGGTCGTGAGTGGATGTTTTAATAAAGGTGGGATATTAATTTAATATGGAAAAAAGGTGAGGTGGATTATTTTTATTATGCCCATGGTATAATATACCTTTATTGAATGAGTATGAGTGGATGATGTTTTAATAAAAAGTGAGGTGAAAGTGTGGTTTAATAAAAGGTTTTTTAAGTTCTTTTAAACCTTTTAATCAAATATTTTGGGGTTCAACCTTGAAATACCATTATTCCTCCATATTAAGAAGACTTGGTATTATATAAGCAGTGGTTTCTGGAGTTTTTTTTTTGTTAATGGAGAAAGTGCAGAATTTCAATTTTGAGGTGGAAATGTTCAATGGTAAGAATAGCTTTGCACTATGGAAGCTCAAGATGTGAGATATTCTTGTGCAACAGGGATTGCAAAAGGCCTTGGTTGGAAATTCAAAGAAACTGACAAGCATGACAGATGAGGACTGAGAGGATCTGGATGCAAGAGCCCTTGGTACTATTCGTTTGTGTCTAGCAGATGAGGTGTTGTTTAACATTGCTGAAGAGGCGATAACAATAGGTTTGTGGACCAAAATGGAGAGTCTATTTATGACAAAGAACTTGTCAAACAAAATCTTCTTAAAGAGAGAGTTCTACAGCTTGTGGATGAAAGAAGGTACGCAAATTACTGATCACTTGACTGTTCTCAATACTATGATATGTCAATTAACTAATATGAAAGTAAATTTCGAAGATGAGGACAAGGAGATTACGCTATTGTGTTTGTTTCCTAAGTCTTGGGATCATCTAGTCACAACTGTGTGGTTTAACACAACATATGTCATTTCTTATGACATTGTTGTGGCAGCTTTGTTGTCTGAGGAGATAAGGAAAACATCCAGTAAATAAACCTCAACAACAGAAGCAATGGTGGTTAGAGGTCGATCTATAGAAGGATGGAAAGATCATAAAGGTACAGTCAGGTCTAAGTCAAAAGATAGTAAGGGTAAGGCAAAATGTTGGTTTTGTGGAAAATCTAGGTATCTGAAGAACGATTGTTGGAAAAGACAACAAGCATCCAAAGAGGACTCCACAATATAAACAAATTCAGATACAACTATGGTTGATGAAGTTTTTTCTGTCTATTTTTTCTCACCACCTGTGTTCGCATAGAAGGTACAGGGCGATGATGGTTGAGTCACCATGAAATAAAAAAAAAAATGTATTTACTTTGGAGTTCTAGAAATTATTTATTTCATGTAAATAGGCATATGTCTGTAAGACCTGGATAGGCATGTGTACCCCTGGTTTATCACTCACCTATGAAAAGTCTAGACATATATTTAGGTAGATTGAATATGTGGGGGGGCATGTATGTTGGGTTAACCTTGACTCAGTGAAAGAGTTAATGAGTTAAATCTGTTTTTAGGTCAAAGCAGGTGGTTTTTCAGGTCCATGTGTTTTGGGTATCCCATGGTATTGTGTCCATGGATTGCATGTAATGAATCCTATAAAAGGCTTGGTGAACTCCATTGTAAATGGGCCTGGAGGTATGCGGTGAAGGATTACTTGGCCGACTTGGTCAGATTTGGTCAAGGTTATTTGAATGCAAAGTTCGAGGTGGAGCAGTGTTTGATGAATATCCTTTTATAAAATCAAACATAGTAAAATATAAAAGGTTCAAAGTGTTAGAATATAATGGATGTGCTCATTTTACCATTGACAATATCTCTATTGTCACCCAACCATAGTTCGAAGCCACCCTCTGAGCACCTTAACCTTGACAGAGAACCACTCTGGAAGAAAACCCTAGGATAGATAGCCAAACAAAGGGTAGCGCACCATTCCCCAAGGATAGCGCACCAAAAAGAGCTGATCAGATGTTCCAAACCCTAGACAAGATATAGTCCAAGCCAAATGTGATCCGCTAGCTGTAGCGGCTACAATGGAAACTCTCCTCAAACCTGCGCACAAGACTGAGCACTGCAGTGTGCACAAGTTGTTGCTCTCCAATTTTGAGACTGCCTATCAGAATGAGAACCAGCCTCCTGTATTTATACTAATTCTAGCTAACTTCCTAGGCCGACTTATCATTTTGGGTATCTGTCTGTTTAGTATATATTATTATTTCTAGCCGACTTCTTCTCTTGGAGGCTAATAACCTAATATAAATTATCTTCTTGAGCTGACAAGTCTTCTAGGGTTATTATCCAACTCATTAGGGTTTCTTCTTGCTTCTCGGAATATTCTATCCTCGTCAGGTTTACATGTGGAGATAAATACCTCCCGCAGCTACCATAATATCAACACTCCCTCCTAGCTAGGGAAGTATTACAAGTAACGGTCTTGAACACAAAAACATACCATTCACCTAGTAGCATAAACATATATGTATAGACTAGATCATGACTAGATCGTGAGCACCATCATCATCATCAGTGTCATCAGTTGCATCATCTCTCGAAGCCATACTCTATATAAGTAATCAGACATGATGCTCACTCCACAGAGTGATACAAGATCCATTCTTCTAATCTAGAAGAATAAATGTTCTGAGCCATTTTCCATATGGGAACTCTTTGTCCTTTGATTATCCATCTAATTGATGATCATTTCCAATACTGTTGATAGTCTTCAAGGCAATCGAAACAAAATAGAACACAATTGTGTCTATCCATAGTAGTACATAACTGCAATCCAGTGTTACACTACCAAACCAAGTAGCACACAAGTACTTGATCAGCAATGTTTAGTCACGAATAGTGGAACACATCCACCAGAGTAGTATACATCTACTGTCATACAGTCTTCATAAAAATCATCTGATATCAACCTGCACAAAAAAAATGTTATGATATAAATTGAATCATCTGGGCCAATATTTCACTCACATATGTGAGATATGAAAGAATATCTTCCCTCAGAGTAGAACAATGAGATATCTTGACTATTCTTGTCAAGCAAGGAAGAATAATTGTACTGTCTTCTGAACCTAGACCATTCCCCACCCTGGGCCATTCTTCCTACACTAATCAAAGTGCACCCTGGAGAGAATGTATAAACCCTAAGGAATGCCCGTCCCTAATTGTTGAGCCTGAACCATTCCCCACCTTGGGTCATTCCTCCTACACTAATCAAAGTGCACCCTGGAGAGAATGTATAAACCCTAAGGAATGATTTTCTGGACCATTTACCCTGTTAACCACAAGAGGAAAAGAATGTCCTATACCAACCTCCAAAATGGACCATTCCTCATGTTAACCACAATGAGAAATCGATGTCCAGCAAGGCGGGCCAGTCTTCTTGAGTAACCCTCAAGAAGAGAGACTTCCCTAGACCACTCCCCATGATAACCACAATGGGAATTTGTTGTCTACGATACATCAACAATATGGACCATTTCCCATGTTAACCACAATGAGAAATCATTGTCCGTCAGAAATATCAATCCACTTTCCGAACTGGAAAGGAAACTGCTCATCCTGGACCATTTTTCGAACTGAAAAATGATTGTCCATAAATCAATACATATCAGTGCTCCCTCCCAACCTAGGAGTCATCTCTTTCTTTTTCAATAAGGAAGTCGTCTCCATGAGATCCAGCTTGAGTACGCAAACTCTTTTATCTTGGACATAATCTTTACCAAGATGTCTGTTTATCTGCTCATCTATGGAGATATGTATTGGAGAATCTCTTTATCCTTTCTGAACTTCATCATAGATAATGTAATGCTTGATTTCAAATGTACTTCATTCTGGAGCACTGTTCTTCTTTGAAGGCTTCATGTAGCTCTAATCAATAAAATATATCATTGTTGGAAAACTAGAACATATACATGTGGCACTTCTTCTGTCATCGTGAGATTTGATCTTCTGAGTAATCATCTGGATACAATATCTTGTTATAGGAAATATTCACCACTCTTCTTCTATGCACTGGAGGTTCTCCACCAAGTTATTTTCTTCCATCTGCATACAAGGGTCTCTTTCTGGTATGCCTCAAAGTCTTGAGATTGCTCTTCATACGCTCTTTATTCAATTTCTCTGGAGAACATTATTTGCATTCATCTGATGTAGAACTCCAACCCATGGATATTGCGGATGATATAATGACTCATGTAGAGGCATGTCTAGTTTACTGGAACAAGTGATCATCATAGTCTTCTCCCTCTATCTGGGAGAACCCCTAGTTATGGATCTTGCAATGCGTGCATATATACATTGT
>SNQJ01S0014722.1:0-14833 GCA_010110895.2 Picea sitchensis
TTCAGTTAACTGACAAAAAGCCTTGTGTCTCGGCGGAAAATTCCCTGATTTTTTGCTTTGTTAGGTACTCGCGGGTTGTTTTGGGCTAGCCTGCGGATACCCGTGTGCAGTAAAGGGATAGCAAGCGGTTACCCGCGCCCAGTGAGAAGTTAGGGCACGGGTTGCTTGTTTTGAGTGGTTTTTTGAGGAGTTAATCAGCATGGCTTTGGCTAGGAAGAGGCATGAGTTGGCCTGATGCTAGGTAAACCTGTATGGTGCATTTTAGGGTTATAACATACACCCCTCCTTCAAGGAATTTCATCGTGAAGTTAATTTTGATTATGTTTCTTATCATTTTTTTTTATTACTAGCTCACAATATCCTCCACAACACCCTCTGTTAGGTCATGTACCTTCTACAAAACCCTATGTTGGAATAGTATAAAGCCACCCAAGTGACTATAGTAGGCATTTAAATTTCATGTCACAACACTAGGGAAGTGCGAGTATTCTCTAGTCATCCTTCCTGACTTTCGGAACCAGGCTTAATCTTATTGATCTATAGAGAGCCCCAAACATCGAGGCCTCATATTCCAAAGAAAAAATCTCGATTAGTACTAACATACACTAGGCATCTCGAAAGGATGTCCTAAACTCCCTCCACAACAACCAGGTGCAACCCTCGACATCGAATCCCAATCCCACAACACCACCGACAAGCACTGCTCCAACCATTCTTTAAGACTCTAAAATCAAAAATCCAATGTAAGGCATAAGACTTACTGACATAAGTAATAGATTGCAGAATATCATTATACAAAAACACATAGAGAAATTATCTTTCAAGTAAACATTCACTAATTGGTTGCAGACCAAGGACATTTTTCCCAACCATAAAAATTGTCGTTGATTTACTCTCAACAACAAGTCACCCTCGATCCAGGGCTATGAATCCACAAGGAAGGTTCCTAGTCAAAATCTAAAAACACACTATAGTTGGGTAACTATCTCTTAGGTTTCCCAACCTCACAACAAATCCAATTTTTCAGCTCTCTTTCCTCCTTAGCCTGCACAACCCAAAGAAATGAACACCTTTCTCTGCCATGCAATCCCTCGGGATGTCCCACTTCTCTCTAGGGATCCAGTGCTACTGGTTACAAAATATCCTTACTGGAAACTCCAAGGATTCTCATCTATGGACAGTTCTATTTGAACTATTATCAAGCTCATGCAAATGGGAATCCATTCCCTCCTAGAATGATCAATAAATTATATTACATCCATTTAGCAATGGCTATCCTCTTACAACCATTTGTTTCCATTCTCAACCCAAGAGCACACAAAATAGTCTAAATGAGTGAGGAAAAAGGAAGAAGAACAATAACAAGAGAAAGGAAGAAGAATAAGAAGACCCAAAACAACCCCCAAGGGATGTTTAAATTACATGAAGACAAGAGACACATGGCCTCCCTCCCAAGAAGCTCATGTAATGCCTCTTCTCTATAAAATCAATTATGGGTAAATAAAATATTAAAAAAAATACTTAGTCCCTCAAGCCCCCTCACTCATGGAATCACAACCCCCTATCTCTTTATTCCTTGTTTGTCTTGCAGCCAACGGTGCATTTTATTAATGTATATGAAGTATTACATCTCCTAGGAACTCTGACCCCTTTTCAATTTTACTAGCTCACCAGCCTAAGTCATAATTACATAATACATTCTAGTTCATAAGGGTTAAAACCGGGGTGTTACGACCCTCTCCCCTTATTTTGGCACTGTCCTTAGTGCATAACACCATTCCAATGTTACAAATCTAGGATCTTTGGCCTTAATCCACAAAGGCAATCCAGGAAATTCTTATATACATAGGAACTATGGCCTAACATTAAACATGTATCCATGGGCATTCCGACCCAAAACATGTATAATGACTCTCCAAATTTATAATTCTGGCAGCAGTTCCAACCAACAAAATCTCCTTCCCTCTCATTCCTACACAACCCAAAGAAGTGAACCCCTTTCTCTTCCATGCAGTCCCTCAGGTTGTTCCACTTATCTCCAAGGCTCCAGCGCACTTGGCCAAAAAGTTTCAGAGTTTCAATTTCTAGAACTCCAGCTGCAACAAGTCCATTAGACTTTATTCATTTTGTTCCTTTGTCATTCAGATGCTCCAGCATCACCTTCTTCTTTTCCCTCATAGTTTGGTACTTTTCTAGATCCTCAACATTCATCATTTTCCTACAACATTTCGAATCAACAAGCATATCAATTCACAATTTCGTACATACAAATATTTATTTTGATCATAATTTAAGAGTATTTTTTTCATAATCCAGTAAAATACTTATCTATGCAGTTCATGGAGCTGCATCCATATGGATGTCTTTTTAACTTGGCTCACTATTTTCCCTTGAGATACCCATTGTGTGCATGATCCCAATCAATAGTTTACAAGAACTATCAAAGTATCATCTTCCTCGTGGTCACTCACCTTCTAGGCCCAAGCTCATGCATCCCCTTCTCTACTATAGAGTCCCTCAAGCGATCCATCTTACATGACCAAGGATTTCTTACACAAGAATATTTCTAGGGACACAGGGTTCTCATGTCACAATGGTAGCCCTTTCCATGCTTTCCTCCTGGCATATCCAACATCTCATTTGTATTATACACATACAATCATCATGAGATATCATTATAACCATTTTCATTCATAAATTTCAAATATGTTTTATACAGGAAAACAAAATTTTCCAATCATGAGATTTCTTCTCATAATGTTTGGCTTTGTAGCTGTAGATATGATGCAGGAGCATCGTAAGCAGCCAGCCAAGAAAGAAACGTAAAAGCAGGAGACAGTTGGAAAAGCACCAATGCACATTTTGAAGTGTTTTGAGATTAATGAATAGATATTAATGTAATATTTAAGGGAAGCGTACTTACACTTATGTCTAGATGTTGTAAACAAATTTTGAGCATTGCTCTCATCGGTAGTATGTAAAGGCATTTATGTGTAATTAATGCAAGTAGGTAGATTTAATTTAATAAATTATACAGTTTAGAAATATAGGAGGGAAAATGGATATAGACACCCTCACCCTTGTATCATTGTAACTTTTGGGATGATCATTCAGATTTCATAAGCTGTAGAGATGTAGCAGAGAATTGTAGAGAAGAATCCATGTACATGAGCACTTGAGTTAATATATGAATTTTTGACTCAACTTTCATGGTGTTATGATGCTTACTTTTTACATTTGTTGAATGGTATGTTTATAGTTGATTTGTTTCTCTATTATGCATTTGTTTCAATGTTGTATTGTGTGTATGATTTCATGGTGAATGTATGAAGTCTGAGAGAGGAGAAGAATGAGTTTCAATTGTCTCTCTTCCTGATAATTCTTGAAAGGAGTGCAGTGAACGCCCGCAAGGTGTGCGTTGATGAGGGTATGAGTTTTATCTCAGAAAGATCAGGAGAGATACTGTTGTTCTCATACCAGCTGAAGTGCAAGTAAAGCACAGAGTCGCGCAAGGTGTGCATAGGCCAATTGAAGCCTTGTATTTTATAAATCCAGAAGGAAGGTTGAAGGAACACTATTGCAAAGAGTGCAAAGGGTCAGAGACTCAAATAACCAGAGGTTATTTGAATATTTGCCGCAAGGAGTGCGAGCAGGGATCCTTTTGGGGAGCTTGATTTTACAAGTGAAAGCTCAGGAAGGATAACACCTTTGAAGTGCTCAAAGGGAGATGAAGATTGAAATCATCTCGTCGAATTTAAGTTCAGGAGGAGGAAGACCGAGTCATTTGGGAAAAAGCCATTGAGGAGTGCATCTGGTGGTCATAATTCTCCATGGAGAACTTGTGAAACCGCGAGGACCGTAGGATCCAGAGGAGACGCAAGGTGGTTAGGAGTTGGATGAATCCACCACCCGGTCATCAAGAATCAACGTGGACCATTGATCATGGTCTGTTTGATCCATCAGATCATTTCGAGAATTCAAGATTCATAAGTTTGGAGTGCAGGCCAAAATCCTTGGTCACGCAAATTCCTTGATCGCGAAAGGGATTTCCAGGTGTGGAGTTTTGAAAATTCGGTAATTCGGGGTTCGGCATACCGAAAATTTCGATGACAAGGAACCGGAACCCTTTGCATTGAAAATCCAGAAGTCACGAAACGCGACATGCCTTTGGTGTGGGATTTCATCATTTCAGTTTTCCGAAGTTCAGGAAGTAGAGGAGGCTGTGGTTTTTGAATCGAGAGTTTGAAACTCTCAGTTCACGAAATCCCGAAGAGGGAAAGGAAAAATTCCCGAAAAGGTTGAGGAACAATAGCCTTTGGGTACCAATCGGGTTTCGGGACTCAAGAGGTAGAGTTGCATGGTCAATGCAACTCCCAAAATCATGAAGAGAGAAACATCGAAAAGGTGGGTCCCAGGTCTCAGTCAGAGGATACGTGTGAAGAAAGTAAAAGGAGGGGTTAAGCTTCGGCGAAAATACTGAAAGGCCATCGATATCGCATTCCATGGGAAATTGAGTCCATTTCGTCATTCCGTAATTTTGGATTTCAGGGAATCATAAGGGAAGAGGAACGACTATTGGTTGTTCGCTCAAAGTCCCGAAAGCCGAAAGTAGTGGGCAACAGGTGGCATGTGCTCGTCGTGTTCACGCAGTCAACGTTTGTTGACATTTTTCATTTCGACATTTGCTGAGAACTATGGAAATACATCAGGACTCTCCAACTCCCGAAACCCAAAGTTCTTTGTGACTTAAACAAAGGGTTTAATTAACCCTTAGCGTGGTTTTAGTGAAGATCCTGAGCGGATCTCGGCCCGAGGGTCAGGGGTCTGCATCAAGATATTATTATTCCATATGGATTACATCCCTGACATATCCAAGACCATCCTACCTACAATTTCAACATTCCTCAGCCAAACAAACTGTCAATATATCATGTACAAGGTATATATATATATATATATATATATATATATATTCATGGTAACAATTGAGCTCATAATTGCTTACAACTACAATTCAATTACTTCCATCAATTCTTGACATTAAATGGAATTCAAATATTCAATGGAATGAATCCATCATTATTTACACATGTATTATCAGACAATATTTTCTTCTTCTATCCAGAAACATTTTTATCACTTTGTCCCCTCAACAGAGATTTTTTGTAATTTATCATCATGTAGGTTCTTTAACCTGCAACTTTCTTGTTGTAATATCTAACAGTTCCTTAAGTGTTTTCAACTTCATGATTTAGCAATACTCACATCATTTTAGTTGCTATCATAATCATTTCTATGTTATATAATATATACATGCATTCACCCAAATACACTCAATGATTAATGTATTATCACTTTTAACATTTTTAATAGCTTCAAAAATTGATCTTGGAATTGTAACAACAAAAATCCAATCACCTTCAGCTAGTATTCATATTAAATATAACACATATATCCATCATTATGTATTTTCAGCACCACATGCTTTTAATAATGAAATAATTAATTACTAATTAAAATAACAATCGATGTGCCAATACCCATGGCCGCAACTACACAATATATGAAAATTTGACTCAACTTTTATGGTGTTATGATGCTTACTGTTTACATTTGTTCAATGGTATGTTTACAGTTGATTTGTTTCTTTGTTATGCATTTGTTTCAATGCTGTGTTGTGTGTATGATTTCATGGTGAATGTATGAAGTCTTAGAGAGGAGAAAAATCAGTTTCAATTGTTTCTCTTCCTGAGAATTCCTGCAAGGAGTGCAGTGAACATCCGCAAGGTGTGTGTTGACGATGGTCTGAGTTTTATCTCAGAAATCTTAGGAGAGATATCGTTGTTCTCATACCAGCTGAAGTGCAGGTAAAGCACAGAGCCACGCAAGGTGTGCATAGGCCAATTGAAGCCTTGAATTTTATAAATCCAGAAGGAAGGTTGAAGGACCACTATTGCAAAGGGTGCACAGGGTTGGAGACTCAAATAACCAGAGGTTATTTGAAGATTTGCTGCAAGGAGTGTGAGCAGGGATCCTTTTGGGGAACTTGAGTTTACAAGTGAAAGCTCAGGAAGGATAACACCTTTGAAGTTCTCAAAGGGAGATGGAGATTGAAATCGTCTTGTAGAAGTTAAGTTCAGGAGGGGGAACACCGAGTCATTTGGGAAGAATCCATTGAGGAGTGCGTCTGGTGGTCAGAATTCTCCGTGGAGAACTCATGAAACTGCGAGCACCGTAGGATCCAGAGGAGCTACAAGGTGGTTAGGAGTTGGATGAATTTGCTACCTTTTCATCAAGAATCAATGTGGACCATTGATCAGGTTCTTTTTGAGCCGTCAGATCATTTTGGGAATTCGGGATTCATAAGTTTGGAGTGCAAGCCAAAATCCTTGGTCACGCAAATTCCCGGATCACGAAAGGGATTTCTAGGTGTGGAATTTCGGAGATTTGGTAATTCGAGGTTCAGAATACCGGAAATTTCGATGACAAGGAACCAGGACCCTTTGCATTGAAAATCCTGAAGTCGTGAAATGCGACATGCCTTTGGTGTGGTATTTCGGCATTTCAATTTTCCGGAGTTTGGGAAGTAGAGGAGGCTATGGTTTTCGAATTGAGAGTTTCAAACTCCTGGTTCACGAAATCCCGAAAAAGGTTGAGGAACAATAGCCATTGGGTACCAATCGGGTTTTGGGGTTTCGGGACTCAAGAGGTAGAGTTGCATGGTCAACGCAACTCTTGAAATTGCGAAGAGAGAAATTTTGAAAGGGTGGGTCCCAGGTCTCAGTCAAAGGATACATGTGGCGAAAGTAAAAGGAGGGGTTAAGCTTCAAAAAAAATCCCGAAAGGCCATTGATCTTGCATTCCATGGGACGTTGAGTCCATTTTGGCATTCTGAAATTTTGAAGTTAGGTGAATCATAAGGGAAGAGGAACGACTGTTGGTTGTTCGCTCAAAGTCTCGAAAGCCGAAAGTAGTGGGTAACAGGTGGCATGTGCTCATCGCGTTGGAGTAGTCAACCTTCGTTGATATTTCTCATTTCGACATTTGCCGAGAACTGTGGAAATACATCGGGACTCTCCAACTCCTGAAACCCGAAGTTCTTTGTGACTTAAACAAATGGTTCAATTAACCCTTAGCGTGGTTTTAGTGAAGATCCTGAGTAGATCTCGGCTCGAGGGTCGGGGGTCTACATCAAAGTGGTATCAGAGCATAGAACAAATTCTTTGTTTTCTGTAGCAGAGAGGAAAGAGAAAATTTTACAACCATGCCGCTAAGAAGAAGAGATAGGCCAATGCCTGATCCAGTAGTGGAAAGAGAAATGGGCGAATTGCATGCTAGACTTGATGCTATGGAGACAGTACAGAGGCGCACAGTCGACGCTAGGGATATCAGAGAGGTTGAAAGTGAAAATGAAGCTGAAAACGAAGGAGAAGAAGTTGCAGTTGAAGATGCTGCAGACAAACACCTATTCAGGGTTGTTGCAAAGATAGGTGCCAGAGCAAAAATAGAGATTCCCATGTACGAAGGCAACTTGGATGTTGAAGAAATTCTAGAATATATTAGATCTCTAGACAAATACTTCGACTATGAGGATGACAAGGAAAATAAGAAAGTCAAACATGCCATTACTAGACTTAAAGGGCATGCAACAATGTGGTGGGATGAACTGCAGGCTGATAGACACTGCAAGGGCAAGCAAAAAATCAAAAGATGGAATAGAATGGTTGCAAAGATGAAAGCCAAATTTATACCCAGGGATTATCAAATCACTCTGTTTTGGTGGATGTAGAATTTGAGATAGAAGCTAATGTCAGTGAAATAATACACTGAAGAATTCTACAGATAAACATCAGGATAGGTCATCAAGAAAGCGATGATGAAAAGGTTGACAGGTACATGAATGGTCTGTGATATGACATTCAAGATGATATGAGCATGATGACCATTCGAAATGTGTAAGATTCTTATCAGATAGCTCTGAAATCTGAAGAGAAGTTGAGCCAGAAGCAAGGTCAAAGAGGCTGAGGTAGAAGTCAAGCCAGAGGCAAAACAATTTCCCAAGACATGACTCAGAGACCTAAAGAAGAGGGAAAGAAACCTCAAACTCAACCTGGGAGAGGAGGAAGCTCACAGGGAAGGAAGTATGTTGATAAAAATACTTTTCCTTGAGCCAGAGGAAGAGGAAGAGGTAGAGGAGGTGAAGTGAAATGCTTCGTCTGTGGGAAAATCGAACATAAATCCTATGAGTGTCCAGATAAGAAGAAAGATGGTGGCGAAAATCACATTGTCGAAGCTCAAGGATGGAATGTTGAGGTAGAAGACAATGAGGGAGGAAGGTATTTGATGATGAGGAAAGTTCTCTTGAAGCTGGAGAAGGAGGTAGAGAACCCAGCCCAAAGAAACAGTCTGTTTCAGATTGCTTGCAAAACTAAGGATAAGGTATGCAAGGTCATAGTGGATAGCAGTAGCACAAAAAATCTCGTATCTACAGAGATGGTAGAGAAGATGGAGCTGGAGACTATTGTACATCCAAGCCCATACATAGTTTTGTGGCTACAAAAAGGACATCAGGTAAATGTCACTAAACAGTGTTTAGTTGATTTTAAAATAGGAGGATATAAAGATGAAATATTATGTGATGTCATTCCCATGGATGTTTGTCATCTATTGCTTGGTAGACCATGGAAATATGAAAAAAACATAGTTCATGATGGGAGAAAGAACATGTAAACCCTGGAGAAAAATGGTAGGGCTCACATGTTGATGTCAATTAAGGATAAGGAAGTGAAAACCGAGACAAGAAACATTGTACTTCTCATGAGTGGGAAGGAACTTCTTGATGAGGTTAAGAATAAGGAAGACACACAATTTATTATGGCCAGGAAGCCCATAATTGTTTTGACCAGTACGAGAATAGATGATTTACCAGAAGAAATCCAGGAGTTGCTGGGAGAGTTTGTTGATGTAGTAGTGGACAAACTACATTGTTTGTTTCCACCTATTAGGAGTATAAGTCATCATATCGATCTTATACCTGGAGCCAGTTTTCCGAACAAAGCATCATATCGGTTGACGCCGCAGGAAAATGAATAAGTTAAGAGACAGGTCCAGGACTTAATGGACAAAGGATTGATTCAGGAAATATTGAGTCCATGCATTGTTCCGACAATGCTCAACCCAAAGAAAGATGAAGGCTATAGGATGTGTACAGACTCAAGGGTGATCAATAAGATTACCATCAGATACAAATTTCCATTACCAAGGATGGACGACTTTATGGATTGGTTGAGTGGAGAAAGATTTTTTTCAAAGATTGATTTGAAAAGCGGGTATCATCAAATTAGAATGAGAGAAGGTGATGAATGGAAGACAACACTCAAGACGAATGAGGGTCTGTATGAATGGCTTGTCATGCCATTTGGCTTAACGAATATGCCTAGTACTTTCATGAGGTTGATGAATGAAGTCCTAAAGGATTTCATAGGGAAATTCGTTATTGTATATCTTGATGATATATTAATTTTCAGCAAAACAGAAGTAGAACACTTAAATCATTTAGTTGCAGTAATGAGAAGATTACAATAGGAGAAATTGTTGATTAATATGAATAAATCGTCATTTATGAGGACATAACTCATTTATTCAGGTTTTGTTATCTCTGCAAATGAATTAAAAATGGATCCGGAAAAAATAAAGGCGATTAAGAATTGGCCATCGTCGAAGAGCGTGTTTGAAGTTCGAAGCTTCCATGGTTTGGCTAGCTTCTACAAGAAATTTATTCAAAACTTCAGTGGAATTAGCGCATTGATGATGTATACGGTGAAGAAAAGACATAAATTTTTTCACTGGATAGAGGAAGCAGAGAAGATCTTCAATTTGCTGAAGACGAAGATCATTGAGCATCCAATTTTGGTTTTGTCATATTTTAGCAAGACATTCCAAGTCAGGTGTGACGCGAGTGGATTTTCAATTGGAGTGGTCTTGAGCCAAGATGATAGGCCGGTCGTGTACTTCAGTGAAAAACTGAATGAAGCAAAGATTAAGTACTCCACATATGAAAAAGAATTATATGTCGTCATACAAGCATTGAAGAAATGGAGACACTATTTGGTTCCCAAGGAGTTTGTTTTGTACAACGATAATCACGCTTTGCAATTCGTGACTCGACAAGAGAAGTTGAACCAAAAACATGCTAAATGGGTTGAATACATGAAATTTTTTACTTTTGTGACTAAGCATATTTCTAGAATTGCTAACAAAGTTGTTCATTCTTTGAGCAGGAAATGTTTGCTTATGCAAGAATTCAGAGTCAAGACTTTGGGTTTTGATAACCTCAAAGAAATGTACAGGGATGACCCAGATTTTAAGGAGGCATATGAGGCATCTGAGAATCCAATTCTCAGGGACAAAAGACGATGGACTGAATACATGATCCATGATGGATTATTGTTCAGGGGAAATCAGCTATGTATTCTGAAATGCTCCATGAGGGAGAATTTGCTGAAGGAAAAACATAGTGGAGGATTGGAAGAACATTTTGGTCATGACAAGACATTCTCAAATTTGAATGGCTCATATTTTTGGCTAGGGATGAGAACAAATGTTAGGAAATTTGTGGACAGGTGCATAATTTTCCAGCACACGAAAGGAAAAAGATAGAATACAGGGTTATACCAACCATTTCCCATACCTGAAAGGCCATGGGATGCAATGAGCATAGATTTCATATTGGGACTGCCAAGGACATAGAGAGGATATGATTCAATCTTTGTGGTAGTCGACATATTTTCAAAAATGGCACATTTCATACCATGCCAGAAAACCAGTGACGCAACTCATATTGTGAACCTATTTTTCAAGGAAGTTGTTAGACTTCACGGCTTGCGAAAGAGTATTGTTTCTGATCGAGATACCAAGTTTGTAGGGAATTTATGGAGGACCTTATGGAAAAAGTTGGGGACAAGTTTGTATTTTATCTCAGCATATCATCCTCAGACGGATGGACAGACAAAATTTGTGAACAGGATCTTGGGAGATTTGTTAAGAAGCCTAGTGATTGAACACCAAAGTCAATGGGATCACATTCTGCCATAGGCGGAATTCACTTACAATGATTCAATCCATTCCAGATTGTATATGGAATGCATCCAAGGGGAGTTTCTGAACTGAAAGATTCATAACAAAATGAATTCAAGAGTGCTAGTGCAGAGGACTTTGCATAAGGAATGAAGGAGCTTCACAACCGAGTTAAGGAGAGATTGCAGAGTTCAAGTCAGGAATACAAGCGGAGATAAGATCAACATAGGCGAGAACTTCAATTTGAATTTGGTGATCTGATTCTTGTGCATCTGAGGAAGGAGAGGTTCCCAATGGGAACGTATAATAAGTTGAAGATGAAAAAGATTGGACTGTGCAAGGTCATAAGGAAATTTGGGGCAAATGCATATGAGATTGAATTACCCGATGGGGTTGGAATCTCACCGATATTCAATGTTGTGGATTTGTACCCTTACAGAGATGAAGAAGAAAGAAAAAAGGAGGAACAGAAAGAAATTCAATGGACAAAACAAATGCCTGTAGCTATAGAGCCACAGATGGAAAACATAATTGACAAAAGGGTTAGCAAAAAGACCAGGAGAAAAGAGTATTTTGAATACTTGGTTAAATGGAAGGGACATCTAGTTGAAGATGACAATTGGGAGGATGAAGCAACAATTCATAGGCATGAACAAACTATGCAAGAGCTCATGAAAATTTTCAAGCGAGGGAGTATGATGCAGGAGCATCGTAAGCACCTAGCCAAGCAAGCAACGTAAAAGCGGGAGACAGCTGGAAAAGCAACAATGCACATTTTGAAGTGTTTTGAGATTAATGAATGGACATTAATGTAATAGTTAAGGGAAGTGTACTTACACTTATGTCTAGATGTTGTAAATAGATTTTGAGCATTGCTCTCATCGGTAGTATGTAAAGGCATTTATGCATAATGAATGCAAGTAGGTAGATTTAATTTAATAGATTACATAATTTAGAACTATAGGAGGGAAAACAGATATAGACACCCTCACCCTTGTATAATTGTAACTTTTGGGATGATCATTCAGATTTCATAAGCTATAGAGCTATAGCAGAGAACTGTAGAGAAGAATCCATCTACAGGAGCACTTGAGTTAATATATGAATCTTTGACTCAACTTTCATGGTATTATGATTCTTACTGTTTACATTTGTTGAATGGTATGTTTATAGCTGATTTGTTTCTCTGTTATGAATTTGTTTCAATGTTGTGTTTTGTGTATGATTTCATGGTGAATGTATGATATCTGAGAGAGGAGAAGAATGAGTTTCAATTGTCTCTCTTCCTGAGAATTTCTGCAAGGCGTGCAGTGAACGTCCGCAAGGTGTGCGTTGATGAGGGTCTGAGTTTTATCTCAGAAAGCTCAGGAGAGATACTGTTGTTCTCATACCATCTAAATTGCAAGTGAAGCACAGAGTCGCGCAAGGTGTGAATAGGCCAATTGAAGCCTTGGATTTTATAAATCCAGAAGGAAGGTTGAAGGACCACTGTTGCAAAGAGTGCACAGGGTCAGAGACTCAAATAACCAGAGGTTATTTGAAGATTTTCCACAAGGAGTGAAAGAAGGGATCCTTTTGGGGAGCTTGATTTTACAAGTGAAAGCTCAGGAAGGATAACACCTTTGAAGTGCTCAAAGGGAGACAAAGATTGAAATCATCATGTAGAAGTTAAGTTTAGGAGGGGGAACACCAAGTCATTTGGGTAGAAGCCATTGAGGAGTGCATCTGGTGGTCAGAATTCTCCATGGAGAACTTGCGAAACCGCGAGGACCGTAGGATTCAAAGGATCTACAAGGTGGTTAGGTGTTGGATGAATCCACCACCCTGTCATCAAGAATCAACGTGGACCATTGATCATGGTCTGTTTGAGCTGTCATATCATTTCAAGAATTCGAGATTCATAAGTTTGGAGTGCAGGCCAAAATCATTGGTCACGTAAATTCCTTGATCGCGAAAGGGATTTCCAGGTGTGGAATTTCAGAAATTTGGTAATTCGGGGTTCGGCATACCGGAAATTCCAATAACAAGGAACCAGGACCCTTTGCATTGAAAATCCTGAAGTCATGAAACGCGGCATGCCTTTGGTGTGGGATTTTGGCATTTCAGTTTTCTGGAGTTCGGGAAGTAGAGAAGGTTGTGGTTTTGGAATCGAGAGTTTGAAACTCTTAGTTCGCAAAATCCTGAAGAGGGAAAGGAAAAATTCCCGAAA
Source organism: Picea sitchensis (assembly GCA_010110895.2). Taxonomy (NCBI): domain Eukaryota; kingdom Viridiplantae; phylum Streptophyta; class Pinopsida; order Pinales; family Pinaceae; genus Picea; species Picea sitchensis. The sequence continues at coordinate 13,286 of SNQJ01S0014722.1, forward strand.
AGGTTGAGGAACAATAGCCTTTGGGTACCAATCGGGTTTCGGGGTTTCGGGACTCAAGAGGTAGAGTTGCATGGTCAATGTAACTCCCAAAATCATGAAGAGAGAAACATCGAAAAGGTGGGTCCCAGGTCTCAGTCAGAGGATACGTACGAAGAAAGTAAAAGGAGGGGTTAAGCTTCGGCGAAAATACCGAAAGGCCATCGATCTCGCATTCCATGGGACATTGAGTCCATTTCGTCATTCCTTAATTTTGGAGTTTAGGGAATCATAAGGGAAGAGGAACGACTATTGGTTGTTCGCTCAAAGTCTCGAAAGCCGAAAGTAGTGGGCAACAGGTGGCATGTGCTCGTCGCATTGCGCAGTTAACGTTTGTTGACATTTTTCATTTCGACATTTTCCGAGAACTGTGGAAATACATCAGGACTCTACAACTCCTAAAACCCAAAGTTCTTTGTGACTTAAACAAAGGGTTTAATTAACCCTTAATGTGGTTTTAGTGAAGATCCTGAGAGGATCTTGGCCCGAGGGTTAGGGGTACGCATCAAGATATTATTATTCCATAAGGATTACATCCCTGACATATCCAAGACCATCCTACCTACAATTTCTTCAATTTACATTCAACCAAAACAATTTGTCAGTAATTATTAAATTATAATTCCCAAAACTGTTTTATATAGGAAAAATAAAATTTCCAGACATGAGCTTCTGCTCATAATAATTTGTCTCTTGTGGCAATAGGAATTTGTTTTCTTTATGGGATTACAACACTTCCATAACCAAGACCCTTTCTTCCTACAATTTCAACATTCCTCAGCCAAACAAATTGTCAATATCTCATGTACAAGGTATATATATATATATTCATGGTAACAATTGAGCTCATAATTGCTTACAACTACAATTCAATTACTTCCATCAATTCTTGACATTAAATGGAATTCAAATATTCAATGGAATGAATCCATCATTATTTACACATGTATTATCAACCAATATTTTCTTTCTTCTATCCAGAAACATTTTTATCACTTTGTCCCCTCAACAGAGATTTTTTGTAATTTATCATCATGTAGCTTCTTTAACCTGCAACTTTCTTGTTGTAATATCTAACAGTTCCTGAAGTGTTTTCAACTTCATGATTTAGCAATACTCACATCACTTTAGTTGCTATCATAATCATTTCTATGTTATATAATATATACATGCATTCACCCAAATACATTCAATGATTAATGTATTATCACTTGTAACATTTTTAGTAGCTTCAAAAATTGATCTTGGAATTGTAACAACAAAAATCCAATCACCTTCAGCTAGTATTCATATTAAATATAATGCATATATCCACCATTATGTATTTTCAGCACCACATGCTTTTAATAATGAAATAATTAATTACTACATAAAATAACAATCGATGTGCCAATACCCATGGCCACAACTACACAATGTATCCATGCATTGGCTACATAATACCACATAACTATTCCATGCATTCCACCACGATGAGTTGGAAGTTTTGGCCAATTCCTCAACACATCATCC
>SNQJ01S0014722.1:14843-92721 GCA_010110895.2 Picea sitchensis
AATGTAATCATATAATCTACTAGACCAATCCTCTCTAAGAATTCAAATGGCCCACAATAGTGAGCTGCCAACTTTGAACAATTTTCCAACTTCAGGGAAATTATGTTGGCCTTCACTTTCAAGAATACATGGTCATCCACTTTAAATTCCCTATGAGTTCTGCCTTTATCAGCATAGCTTTTCTTCATGTTTTGGGCAGCCTTTAATTTTTTTTTTTTTTTTATCATTTGCTCCTCCATTTCCCTGAGTAAATCTGGTCCAACCACTGCTCTATCTGTTGGGTTATCACAACTTACCGACGTGTTTCACTTTCTACCATAAAGTTCCTCAAATGGACTCATCTTTAGAGATGCTTGGTACACATTGTTATAAGCAAACTCTACTAAGTGTAGGTATTATTCCCATTTGGATGGTTTATCCATCACATACATACTCAACATATTTTCAATCACTTGATTCACCCTCTCTGTTTGTCCATCTGATTCTGGATGATAAGTTGTACTAAAATTCAAATTTGTTCCAAATCCATTAAATAATCCTTTCCAAAATTTTGAGGTAAATTTTGGATCTCTGTCAGACATAATTGTCTTGGGTATGCCATGTAATCTAGCAATTTCCCTCATATAAACATAAAAAATGTTCGGTGTCTTGTGAGTGAGCTTAACTGGAATAAAATTGGTATCTTTAGTAAGCATATCCACCACTACCATGATAGAATCGTGTTGCTTGTTTATTCTGGGTAGTTTGGTGATGAAATCCATTGTTACAACTTTCCATTTCCACTCATGAATGGGTAATGGTTGTAGCAAACCTATTGGGTGTCTATGCTCAACCTTTACCTTTTGACATTCCAAACATTTGGCAATAAAATCAACAACCTCTTTCTTCATGCCTGGCCAATAATATTGGCTTTTGACAGCTGCAATAGTTTTATAATATCCTGGGTGCCCAACATAAGGTACATTATGCATTTCTCCCAATATCATATTTTTCAGTTCAATAGAATTTGGTACATAAATTATGCCCTTGTACATGATAATTTCATCATTATCTAGCTTGTATTATTCAATTTTTTGCAGCAAATTACCTTGCTGTAATTTTCCCACTAATTCTCTATATTACAAATCTGATTTGGCAACCTCTATAATTCTGTGTTTCAAATATGATTGGTACATGCTAAGGTTGTAGCATACAAATCGTGCACTCTGCTGCTGAGTGCATGAACCACTTTGTTCTCCTTCCCTTTGATATGCTTTATATCAAGGTCATATTCTCATAGAAATTCTAACCATCTGCTTTGCCAAGCATTTAGAGTTGGTTGATCAAATAAATATTTCATACCATTATGGTCTGTTCTCAGATCAAACCTTTTCCCCATGAGGTAGTGTCTCCATTTCTTCAAGGCATGCACTATGGTTGCCAACTCCAAATCATGAGTGGCATAGTGTCTTTCATGCTCCTTCAACTTCCTTGATTCATAAAATATAACAAATCCATTTTGACCGAGGACTCCACCAAGTCCTTCTTTACATGCATCTGTTCATATGATGAATTCTTCATTTGGGTCTGCAATCCTTAGTATTGGAGCACTTGTTAATAATGGTTTCAAGTGTTGGAATCTTTTTTCACAATCTAATGTCCACTGAAACTTCACATCCTTCATTTGTAAGGAAGTGATTGGGTGTGCAATCTTTGAAAATATTTCAATGAATCTCATGTAGTAGCCTACAAGGCCCATGAATGATCTGACCTCTATCACATTCTTTGGCATTGACCAATCTCTAATGGATGATATCTTCTCAGGATCCACTGCAATCCCTTCCTTTGAAATGATATGTCCCAAATAGTGAATTTTCTTCTGATAAAATGAACACTTGTTCAATTTGGAATACAATTGAAGCTCCATTAATACTTGCAACACCATCCTCAAATGATTCTCATGCTCTTCTTCTGATTTATAATATATAAGAATGCCATATAAAAAGACAATGACAAACTTGTCTAAATATTCTCGAAAAACACCATTCATTAAGCACATGAAAACAACTAGTGCATTTGACAACCCAAATGGCACCACTGTGAACTCATAATGACCATACCTTGTCTTGAAAGCGGTCTTGTTGATATATTCCTCTTTAATCCTTACCTGATAGTATCCGGACCTGAGATCTATCTTTGAAAATATCTTGGCATCCTTCAATTGATCAAAAAGGTCATCAATCCTTGGCAGAGGATACTTGTTCTTCACATTCACTTTATTCAACTATCTGAAATCAATGCACAATCTTAATGTCCCATCTTTCCTCTTCAAAAAAAAGACTGGGGCACCCCAAGGTGACACACTTGGGTGTATATACCCCTTCTTTGGAAGTTCTTCAAGCTGCATTTACAACTCCTTCAACTCTGGTGTACTCATTTTGTAAGGAGTCTTTGACACTAGAGTTGCTCTAGGCATTAAATTTATAGAGAAATCAATATCTCTCTTTAGGGGTAGTCCCGGTACCTCCTTGAACACATCTTCGAACTATTCCAGGACTGCATGATATTCCAAATTTGGCACCTTATCTTTAGGTGTCTCTTCCATATGTGTTGCAAATATTTGACACCCTTTTCTGTAACATTTCTTCAGCTGCAATGATGAAATTTCTCTGATGGTTACTGCCCTAAAAATTGCCTGCACTCTCCTTAGTTTTCCTTCCTCATCCAAGAAAGTAAATTATTTTTTATGACAATCTAGCAGAGAATGATGTTCGTCCAGCCAATCCATCCCAATCTAAAGGTACGATGTTCAAATCTGCCTTGGTGTTCAGCCCATTAATGTCCATAAGACATGACTCATCCATCTCATTAACTTTTATTTTGGCTCTGGTAGCCAGCTGCACCAGCCAAGATTTTTCATGCTTCCTTCTTGGCAAATGAAAACTTTCCACCATCTTAGGATCTATATAACTATGAATAGCTCCTGAATCAATTAAAATAGAAATGGTTTGGTTGTTGATCATACCTTCCACTTCAATCATATGTGACTGATATTCTGCTTGCTTGTTGTCCAGGGCTGCACATATCCTTGGTACATTTCTACCCATGTCCTTTTATATTTATTTACATTATGAACAATGCTCCATTTTTCACTTCTGTGAGGACAATCTCTAAACATGTGATCCTCTTTACAACCCCAACATTGAATAGGTGGCTTCCTTGGCCTTTGACCCCTGTTTCAATCATTATGGGTTCTCTAGGAGTTGGTTGTCCCTGAGGATTATTTCTAAAGAATGGTGGCTTAGATCCCTTCTTTCTCTGATCCATATTGAATTTATTTTTGTATTCCCAAGATTTTTGGAAAGTTGGCATTGCTTTATGCTAATCATATAGGAATTTAGCTCGCCTTATGGTCTCCTCCAATGTCTTGGGATCATCTACTATATTTTTTCACTGATAAATGATGGTAATCCACTCAAATACATTTCAATATTGACTTTCTCATCCTTTATGAAAGATACATACTTCAGTAGTTCTAAAAACCTTCTTTCATTTTCATCTATTGTGATACTCCTAAGCTTGAGTTCAAGGAACTCTTTCATTTTCTTGTCATAGTATCTCTTAGTCAAGTATTTCTTCTCAAAAAACTTCTTGAATTCCCTCCAAGTAACACTTTTCTCTTTAATGTGTTGTACCTGCACAAGATGATCCCACCACATGGATGCCTTTCCCTTGAGTTGATAGATGGAAATTCTACCTTCTACATGAGAAGAATAATTATTTAATTGGAAATACTTTCTCATGCCCAACAACCATGTCTCGGCATCTTCATCCTTCTTGTGCTCACCATCAAATGTAGGAGGTTTGATTTTGTTCATTTCTCATCGTAGATCATCCGCCCCATATCCCTTATGCTTCCTGACAAGGGATGGAAATGATTTTTTGTGTTATCTCTTGTTGTAATGCCTTGGGGAGTGGTGGTGATGTCTGCTAACACTTCTTGATTTTATTTTCTCATCATGAGACCTTTGACTTCCAGATTCGATTGAGCCACTCTCCTTATCCAATTTATTTTCTATTTTGTTCAAGTTCTTCATTAAACTCATGTTGAAGTCATCATGTTGCTCCTTGGCTCTCACAAGCCTTTCATTATCATTTTTATGGATTTGGACATCCTTCTGCAAATTGTTAATGGTTTTTGCCATATTCATGTTTTCATCCCTTCCTTCTCCATGTCCATTTGAGTTTGTTCCTTCAATTCCCAAATGGACATCCATTCATCTGATTTCATCTTATTGGTTGTAATTCCCCTGTGCCTCTTCCATTCCTATGGACTCTGCACTGATCTTGATCTGATATAGTTGTTGTTAACTCTACAAAATGTGCATCCAAAAGAACTTTGTTAGACTAATTGTTTCAACAATATCATGAAAAATATGAACCATTATGGTTCAATAATATATCAAAATTATTTCTTCGGATTTCCTAAAAAATTGAATGCCCAGATCAATTTTTCTGGGTGGATATTTATATTCCACTTTCCAATACCTTTCTAACACCTACTCCCATGCATAATTACGAGTCTTGAGCAGAAAGTTATGGCTATTTGAAATTTGCCCATTAATTCTTTTATTCATTTTTCAACTTGGCGCAACTATGCACTGTAATTATGCATTTTTGCACCTAATCCATTGGATATTTCGTATGATCTCAATTGGTCTTCTTCATACACATATTATGTACATCAAGTTTCACCTCATTCTGGGTTCTGGGATGCTAGTTACAGCCTGTTGAAGTTCTAGACCAATTTGTGTTTTTGGTCTGGAATGCTACATGTACCTTCTTTTCCATTTTAAACATCTTTAACATGCCTAGAAATTTAATTCAGCTCTGGTAATGTATTCTATGGTTCAATATATTTTCATTGGCTGCTCCCGCACCTCAATCTGATTCTGGAGCATAAAGTTATGGCTCTTTGAAGTTAGTTGGGTCTTAAAACTTACCCTTCACTGTTTAAGCTGTAACTTTCTCATAAAAGCTCTATTTGACGAACAATTTACACCATTAGAAGATCTATCTGAGCTCTTTCATTTGAGCTGCAGAGACAGAGTGTACCTTTGGTAGACCTCTACCTCGTGGTTTTTGAGTTGCTAAAAATGCTCTTAAGGCCCTCAAAAATGTGCTGCAAAAATATGACGTTCAAATGATATAAAACGTCGTAGAAAATCACTGATTTTCTACTGTTGTTCACCCTCCAAACAACTTCGTGCACAAAAAATTCAAATTTTACACCCATATATAGCACCACAATGTAAATCATGCTCTGTGCACCTATAACCACTGTGCATCACTTTTATGTCGCGCCAAAACTTGTGTGCACTACTTTTGTGTCGCGCACCAATATCCACCATGCAAAGTTTTGTTCCTTGCACTATTACCTGTTGCGCACATTTTTTGTATCTCACGCTAATATTTTGCATGTGTTTCACTCTATGCATTGCACCATTCCAAAGTTCAATGCGCCCCCTCCACGCACAAATACTCTGCGCACACCATTGACTAAACTGTCGTGCGACAACATATACCCATATTGTGCGTGCACTGACCAAACCCCTCTGTGCTCTGCCAATACTGCATACACCTTGTGTGCCATTATTATGTGTGTGTACACTGAACGCACCTTAATATGTGTGTACACACTATGCAATGCTAAATTTAGAGTGCGCACCCGCACACCAATATTTTTCTGCGTGCACCCGCACAACAATATTTTTCTGCACGGTGCCAAAATTTACCGCGCACACCAAAAAACCAACATTTTTCCATGCAATGCCCAATTTTCACATGTAACAATATTTTTACTGTGCATCACATGCATTTTTATTGCACCCACTTGCGTAGATTCATTTTTATGCACATCAATTCCTCGTGAATTTTGCTACAGAAATTGGGGCTTTTGCTTAACTTTTTCCCCATTTCTTCCATAGACATTCTCCAACTATGAAATTCATTCAATTTCAGCTTGATAACATTCGTTCAACTTTTGCAACAACAAATCGTTGTGGGTTGACATTTCTGAAACGAATTTACCCAAAATCATTCACGAATTGAGAATTTTATTTATTAATCTTGCTCCATCTGTCATGGCTTCATTGTAACTTCAAATTCGACCAATTCCAGGTCTGAATTTTCTAAAAATGATATTAAATCAGTAATATGTCATTACATGACCGAATTTCTCCATTTTCTCACGAATTTAACAACAGGAATTGGGTTTTTTCCCAATTTCGCGTCATTGCTTCCAAAATTTACCATGCACGCTCTGCAACTCGAAATTTGGCGAGTTCGAAATAAATCTTCTATGAATATTTGCTTCAATTGAACTTTCTCGGCCCATCCAGGCTCAGTTTTGAAAACTAAGGCTCTAATACCATATTGTAATGTTTTCGGCCACCCATGGTTGGTCCACGCTACTCCAGAGAACGCTCTTGTTCTCTCACTGCAGAACATACTGTAACATACCCAGTATCCAACTGAACTATGCCACATAAATTTTTTGAACTACATGCAATTAAAATATATACATACAAAACTCTTTCGGAAGCATTATATATAAAACGTAAAAATACAAATACATCTGTAAATACAAATATTCAAATTGAAATAATAGTAAACATATACATGCAACATATACAGGAAACACCCATAAAAATAAACACAGTTATAACTGCACATATGATAACCCATAAAAATAATCACATAAATAACAATGCATCATGTAAATTTATCACACATTTGACACTTATCTTTGTAATAATGTCACCAACTGCGTGCATACCTTCCACGAACCTCCCAGCCTTAGACCACACTATTCATCACTCTCAACAATGAGTCACCCCCGAGCTGGGACTAAACTCCACTCGGGTAAAAGGATTCCTAACCAAGCTAAAGGCTCATAGACAATAGGAAAGACTTCGTCTCAGGTGCCAACTCAAACTAAAAACCTAAAATCCCCCATTCTCCACAGACCTATCCCACCCAGGAAGTGTGCCCCTTCTCTGCTCAAAGTCCTTCAGCTGCCCCACTTCCTTTCTAGGCTTCAACAACAGGATGAATAGGAAGTCTTTGAGCACTATAGTTGTAGTTTAGCACCTTCAGAAAATAAATTACCAACAATTCTCTCACCCAAAGAATTTCTCACGAGGTTGACAAACCACCTCTTCAATATACCATGGGCCTGACAACCCACCTCTTCAATATCCCACGGGCCTGACAACCCGCTTCTTTAGTCCATCTCCCAAGCTAACCAACTACCAAACAGATATGGCTATGGATACAGTTCAGGTACAGTGATATGAAGGTATGAGGGTAGCTCAATGACTATGTGAATGTTCATGAAATAATGCTTGAATTATGGAAGGAATGATGGAAAAGATCCCAAAATGAACTAAGTCCCAACAATATGTATGCATGTCCCCAACTTGACACTTGTCATGTTGGGAGATAATTTGGCCCACTTGTCCCCAACTTTAGAACTTAGGATAAAATAATTATCCATACTTTATGATTTAAGGAATATTAATATAATATTCCTTTTTGTCTTAAGCTCCCTAGCTTAGCCCTTTTCTTTAACTTTTAGCCCCCACCCCTTTCCCTCATTAGTGGAGTTTAGTCCCCCATCTCTTTTATCATGGTCAGTCTATGCACAATTATGTATTTTATATTAATGATGAGACATGTACAAAATAGGCGCACTGGCCTTCCACATCTAGGCTCTCCAGCCTAATCAAAACATAAAAATCCTAGCTTATAATAACTGGCTCATGTTATATGCATATCTAAGAATGTGCAATTACACATCCATATGCACCAAGCATTCACTGTCAACATGTTTACTAATGCATATGCATTTTAACTTCATTGTATACCTCATGCACTCTAGTGGATTTTTGTTTCAATTCACTTATTTATTTATCTATTTATGTTGTAGTTGGTTGTCCTTGAAATCCTTTAGATCCTTGCTACATTGTTTGCTCCCATTCTTCTCATCTGCACTATTGTTCCCTGGTCTAAATACTTTCCATCCAAGTTCCCCTTGACCATTCTGCAATCCAAACAGTGTACTCAAATTGCAACAAATCCCCTTTTGGTAGTCATGCCAAACTTTACCTTTATGAGACATTCCAACACCCTTTCACACTTAATAACATTCCCAATGGAAGTCCATTTTCATTCAGGGACACTTTTTAAGTGCGAGAGCATTCCCAACTCTCTGCATTAGCATCCTTCTTCCACTGTGAACTCTGATATCAGGAGTGGATCTCTTTCACACTTAATATTTGCAACCATATGTGCCTCTCTTCCTTCAATTCCAGAAAATCATAATTTTACTTTATGTGCCCCTCAATGAAATTTTTAACCTGCTATCTTCATATCCTATGTGAGGATTCTTTCCTTGGTTGCGCCTTCAATTTATTCAGATTCTGTAGTTGTTGACTAATACTGTTGTTCCATTATTTTTTAGTTATTTATCCAGTTTTCATTACTTTCTTTGTAGCTTTTGATTGCCTCATCCAACTCCTGTAAGCTCTGTCATTCTCCCATGACCCTAACATCTGATCCTAGAATGGAATTGATACGATTATACCTCTAATACTGCCAAAAATTGCAAGAAACCATCTGGTTAGAAATTTACATATCATCAAAAAAATATAAAAAAAAAAATCAATTAACGCTATAGGTACTTTTTCTTCTCGATCCATGAAGAAATATCATAGTTATCCAAAATAGAATGATTCCAGGTCCTTCTCCTCTGAATCATCTTTCTAACGAATGAAATCTCTCCCCAATTAGATATCGGAGTTGGAATTTAGGGCTCCCTGAAAACCCACTTTCAACCCCCTTAGTTGATACATAAATCGAATTCCACCCAGGCACCTCCTTCAAACCATGTTCCACATGACCACGGCTCAAAACTATAGGATTAATCACCCTTTAGCGCCCCACTCTGAGTTTTTTTTCTACACAGGAACTGGCGCGAACACCATGTCTGAGGGCTTGGTTACCTTCTAGGCCCCTTTTTACCGATATTTAATCTCCCATCGAATGGATGGTCCCACCCCCATTTGGAGGCTTCAATGAGCTTGATAGTTATGACTTAATAAGGTGTTGAGACAGACAACTCTCAACCAATTTAGAAATTCGACGCTCCAAGGCTATAGGATATTTCCATTCCTGAGTCTTCCAATTCCTTGGAGTGGCAATCCACCAAAGTAATTACACTATTCATCCACGGTTTAATCATATGATCGAGAATTAATCAAGCATTGGGATGGATGGTCCTTACACACTTCAAAATTTTGGCACTCTAGGGCTCCCGGATATTTCCATTCCTGAGTCTACCACTTCCATGGAGTGGCAATCCACCGAAGTGCTCACCTATCCTCCCTTTGCTTGATCCAATGGTCAAGAAAGGTCCTAAAGGGACCCCAGAGTCACATACTCTCGAAGATGACACAACACACTGACGTCACCTGAGGTGACATGGACCTATGGCACATGTGCCACATGTCACTAAAAAATGAACAAAATGGGGTCCAAAAGGTACCAAATCTGAGTGACACGTGTCTCCACATGACCCCCCTACCATGTGGCATAAGACACATCATCAACCACACAAACGATCCACAATCTCTGCTTCAAATCCGACAACCCACGTAACTTCACGACTTTACATTTTTGTGAATTTGACACTTCGGGGATTTGATCTGCAACATACCCAAAAATCACCAAAGTGGTGAAGTTTTGAAGTCTAAAATTTGCTAACCCTCCACCACTACTAGATCTGACATCCTGCAACACTCCTGAAGTCCTTCCCTCGATCTAACGATCAATGAAAAATTCCGAGACTTCGACGCTCCGGGGCTCTGAGTTGTATCAGTTCAACAATGTTTAAAACTCTTGAAGTGAAATATCCCAAAGTGGTCAACGTCGAGTGACCATGATCAATGACGAAGATCCCTCCATGCCTCCCATCAAATCGGACAACCAACATGAATTCACAACTTTGATCTTCGGTAGTTCATGATTTGCCTACCTACCAAGATCATCGAAGCGACGAAGTTCTGAAGTCTTACCTTTCACGCTTGGCCTCGATCGAAGGCTGATGATCAACAATCTAGATCTGTTGGTTGGGACTTAACCCTTCCCAACCTCTAGTTTATCCTTTATCGAATGACCCTTGTTCACCTGTCCTTCGATCTAATGATCTAGATCTCCCTTGATCCCACGGTGGTGATCATTCCCGAATTCTAAAGGGGCGGTCATGTTCCAATGATCCATTACAAAGGAGATATGACGCTCTAGCTTCTCCGTGGACTCTACAATTCCATTCATCCCGAGATTTATGATTTCAAGGTCATAAATTGATCTCAACCACATGACTCTGACCAACAGAACTAGCCCTATGTTTCAACCAGTAGCTATGATACCAATCTGTAATGTACCCAACCACCCACATGCGATACACATTGCAGTCCAGGGACTCACTTCACAATGACTTATCTCAAATCAAATCACTTCTAAGTTAATTAAGAGACATGAGAGCCACATGCGAAAATAAAGATTCATGCCACAACATAAAGAAACAAACAATGTGCAATGCACTACAAATAACCTGCCGACATGCACATTATGAATACATATCTCAAAGATAAGTAAATACACAGCAGAATAAAATTATACAAAAAACAAAGATAACACTTATCTTTCAAGTAAACATTCACCAATTGGCTGCAAACCAAGGACGTTCCTCCCAACCATAGACATTGTTGTTCATTTAATATCACTAGCAAGTCACCGCTGAGCCAGGGCTATGAATCCATAAGGACGGGTCCTAGGCCAAATCTAAAAACAAACAACAATTGGCTAACTAGATATTAGGTTTCTCAACCTCACAACAAATATGAATTTCTAGCTCTCTTTCCCCTTATCCTGCACAACCCAAATAAATGAACACCTTTCTCTGTCATGCATCCCCTCAGGATGTCCCACTTCTCTCCAGGGCTCTATTGTTACTGGTCAGGAAATATCCCTACTGGAAACTCCAAGGATTCTCAGCTGTGGACAACTCTATCTGAACTTCCATCAAGCTCATGCACACGGACATCCATTCCCTCCTGGAATGATCAGTAAATTATATTACATCCATTTAGCCATGGTTCTCCTCTTCCATCCATTCATTTCCATGCTCATCCCAAGAGCACATGAAATATCCCGAATGAGTGAGGAAAAAGGAATAATAAGAAGAACATAAAGAAGAACAAAAGAAAGGAAGAAGACGAAGAAGACCCAAAACAACCCCCAAGGGATGTTTAAATTACATGAAGATGAGAGCCACACGGCCTCCCTCCCAAGAAGCTCATGTAACCCATTTTCTCCATAAAATCAATTATGGGTAAATAAAATAATAATAAAAAGACTTAGCCCCTCAAGCCCACTCTCTCGTGGAATCATAGCCCCCTATCTGTTTTGTACTTGTCCGTCTTGCAATCAGTGGTGTATTTTATTAATTTATATGAAGTATTACATTTCCTAGGCACTCTGGTCCCTTTCAACTTTACTAGCTCACCAGCCTAAGTCATAATTACATAATACATTCTAGTCCATATGGGTTAAAACTAGGGTGTTACACAGAAGGTTGAAAATTTAGGGGATAAGTATAATTATCCTATGAGATGCCAACTTTCCCATTTAATTCATTTCATATTTCTTCGAGAACACAAGAATTTAATTAGTTTATGTCCATAAAGTCACTCAATCATGCCAAGACTCCTCCTAAACAGTCACATGCAAATGAAATATAACCATTTTCCATTAATTTCATAATCTCAACCTCAACAATCATACCCACAACAAACATGCTTGATAGAAAAGGGAAGAGTCTCACATCAATTATCCCTCTCATGAAATATCCATTGTTTATGTTCTAACCTAGTACCAATTAAAGCATATGGATCATGATTTATGTAATTGATTTTCTTTACCCATTGTAGAGTCCTGGTCAAACATTGAGATTATTGTGAATGATGGTGTGGTGCAGGTAACCAATAACACCTGGAGTAAACACATCAACCTATAACCCTATGATCTCAAAGTGCACAACAAATTGCATAACAACACAATTGGAAGCATACACATAGATGGAATATTCATTGGATTATGTTAGCAATAAAACCTTGTCCCATTACATGAATTAACAATCTAAACAAGAGGAAAACAGTGCCAAAGAGAGAAAAATCGATATCAACATTGTCACATCCCTGACTCTTGTATCCAACTAAAAATTCTTATAGAAAAATAACACAGGTAAACAACCAATGTTAGCGACGAATTCTTCCAATTCTAGATCTTGAGAAATTTACATCATTTCTAGATGGTCAAACTATTTGGGACTTCATGCTCAATGAGGTCCTTGGCAGTGTCTCATAACTGATCAATAGACATGGTGGAAATATCCATTGACTCACTAAATAAAGGTTCTTCTTTAAGTCTATTGTATATATCACATCACATAGATTTTTGGCATCTCCATTAAGAATCATCATCRGAATTKTCCCTTGGCCTACAACCATATCTAGCTTGTGATCTCCTAAAGAAATGGTCATCTCTACCATGTCATCTCCTAAAGCAATTGTCTTTTCTTAGMTTTCATTATCATTCATTAAGGAAAACCACTACATTTTGTGCATCATATGCCTCATGGTATCAATACCCATAATAACCACCTTACAATTTGTACACTATGTTTATGAATATCCACCTTTGCATTCATTATAATCCAAAACTCATCRTCATATCTACAACATTAAATTTTTTCACATGCTCACATCMTGAGGATRCATATTAAATAAATAAGAAACTAATATGGAATTAAAATCCAAAAGGGGAKAAATMTCTTCAATAACTCTTCACGCRCTAGCTGTAACCATTTTGCAACTCTACATGAACATGTCACAATTATCCCCAACCAWTACATTATGKTCATAGAAAAAAATCTTATGATAAGMACMTGYGTGTAAGAGAAAAAACACAACCARGGCATAACARTAAYGATCAAAATTCTAGGTAAAGYATACTTTTTAAGAACATTKCCTTACACAAGATCATTCATTCAATCCCTTCTCTTCCCTTCTTCAAGATGTGACGTCCTCATAGCAAGACAAGCTAGTAACCATTAATTACTATAACTCAAAAATCKCTTGAATCCATATTAGATATTATCAACRATACTTGGTGTTAAGAAGGAAGAAGGGTTGGTTTCCATAAGGTTTTAGAGGGTTAAAGGGAAGTGCAAGTATTTATTTAGTTAATGACCTCATGACTATTCCAATAGAATCTCCATGAAATGATGCATAATAAATTGGGTAAGTTGTCAAGAGACCACATAATCTAACTCCATTAAAAGCATGTGAAGGAGTCACAATGTCTGACTCTCTGTGCATATTCCAAGATCTATAACAACCCATCATGCATTGTCTCATGGTTCTCTTAAATAGGTAGACATGTGTTTATATGAGGGAATATGGAAGTCTTTAGTCCCATGACAACTCTTGTCAAATTGTTGCCCCATAATAATTACCACTAGATCATCAATGTCTATTTGTCACTGTAACAACAACATGATCATTGATTTGAAGCTCATGGATTGCTATGGATCAAGCCATTATGACTTGATGTGCTTTAGGATAGTTTGAAAGAAACAAAGTTGTAATACAAGAGTCATTTCTCTCCTTGAATATCGTTGAATATCAAAGAATATATATACATAACACTGAATCCAAGAGTACAATATCGCCAAGACAACCTCAGATCTTCATACTAGTTATTAGCATGCCTCAAATATTCATACTAGTTATTATCATGCTAGAAATGTCACCAAAGGATATTTCTAGCTTCAATATTAAGGAAAGCTCTTCTTTGGCATTCTATCTACTTGAAAACCATGGAATTCACAATCTATTCTTTGATATAACCCTATAAGTGAATCCATTATCTATTTCTATTCCACGCCAAAAATCTTGAAGGTTCATGAACTTTTATAATATACCACACATCATGTGAAAATAAGCTTCTCATGCTACTTTTCCTTAAGACAATAATGAGGACAGATGTCAAAATCAAAATCAATATACAAGTGCACTAAGATATATAAAGATCAGTCAACATATACATTTAAATGCCCCATTTCATTCATTTGTTTATTTATTGGGATTAGGATCCTTTCACATGATCCCATTGTTTGAGAATTAGTCACATGTATTATTGGACAAAGAATTTTTGTAAATGAAAAATTAAACTATTTGATCTTAAGTAGGAGTAAAGTTTGATAAGCAAAACTTATTGATCACTTCAAAGAAAATGGTTTTAGAAGAAGCCCATCAGATCCAACTTACATGTCAAAATAAAAGGCTTGCATGCCTTAGTTAAGGTCAGAGTGCACTACTCCTTTTACATAGTTTATTATTCTTTTTCCAAGGAATAGATCTAACCTTTGGGAAAGTCGTAAACTTTCTTTACAGACACCAACCAAGCAAGTCGAGATTAGAATGAAGACTAGTAGAATTGACCTAGACTAGTCCGTCTCAATACACAAATCCATGAAGCGTCCCTCCATACAATTTGGATGATTTCTATCTTGAGTGTATAGATACACTTAAAATTGCTTTGTAGTCTTCTAAAAGAGCCAAAATGGATATGGTTTTAATAAGTTTATGCACACATTTTACAATCGCCTTCCTACATAAAGATAGATTATCGAAGGTGGGTACTTTGCAGTGGCTTAAACAAGCGCAAGGAGTGAACCAAGGAAAAAGGAAGTTCACCTTATAAGCTCAGGGGGAAGAGCATCAAGTTTCTAGGAGAGCACTAGAAGGTCCGCAGAAGGACGCAATAGATCCAAGAACCTTGAAGGGTTGAGCCGAGCAAAAGCTCAGGAGAAGCAGCATTGTCGAGTGCAAATTTCCTAGAAGGAGTGCAGAAAAGGGCCGAGAATAGTCTAAGTTTCGAGAAGAAAAAGTACTAAGTGTGAAAAAGGAGGAAGGACTTGCCGAAGTCCTGAAGGCAAGCAGAGTCATCCATCGTCAGGACGAGACAGGTGGAAAAAGATCTGGAGATCTAGGAGTTAGAGCTCTGGAGGGATTGCCAAGAGAAAAGACCAATCTTCTCGAAGTCACGAAGAGCAGAGTGAATCTAGACCGTTGGATCTAGAAGGGACACGTGGAGGAGATCCACACATTTCAGAGAAGTGGTGCTCCAGAAGAGATCAAGGGAGAACAAGCAAGAGACTCCTGAAGTTTGAAGTCCGAATAGATCACCGTCATCGAACTAAAGGAGGAACGGGGTCCGTTGATCCTCGCGCCATTTGAGTTCATCGATTCAGAGTTCGAGAACCTAAGAGTTGGATGTTGTGGAAAAATCCGAAAGCCCAAAGCTTGAAGTTCTTTTCGTGGTTTAGCCCGGGAAACAACCCAAGGTCAAATGGTAGAAAGGGCCTAGCATAGAGAACGAGTGTCGCCATCACTTTCTTCAAAGGTCCAAGAAGATATTCATGGGGTTAATAGGACCCGCACTTGGGAGAAAGAGGGGCATGTGATAAATTTGCATTGAGTTCCAGCAGTGGACCGAAGAGTCGATTCAACTCAGGTGTTTGAACGATCCTAGATCAAGAGGTCACGCAACCCCAGAGGGAGGGGGAGGTCTGCACCAAGTCCATTATGAATCATCATTGGAATTGTCCCTTGGCCTACAACCATATCTAGCTTGTTATCTCTTAAAGAAATTGTCATCTCTACCATGTCATCTCCTAAAGAAATTGTCTTTTCTTATCTTTCATTATAATTCATTGAGGAAAATCACTACATTTTGTGCATCGTATGCCTCATGGTATCGATACCCATAATAACCACCTTACAATTTGTACACTATGTTTATGAATATCCACCTTTGCATGCATTATAATCGAAAACTCATCATCATCTCTACAACATTAAATTTTTGTACATGCTCACATCACGAGGATGCATATTAAATAAATAAGCAACTAATATGGAGTTAAAATCCAAAAGGGGAGAAGTCTCTTTGATAAGCACGCCAATTGTAACCATTTTACAACTTTGCATGAACATGTCGCAATTATCCCCAACCAATACATTATGGTCATAGAAAAAAATCTTATGATAGGCACGTGTGTGTAAGTGAAAAAGAAAAACCAAGGCATAACAATAATGATCAAAATTCTAGGTAAAGCATACTTTTTAAGAACATTGCCTTACACAAGATCATTCATTCAAGCCCTTCTCTTCCCTTCTTCAAGATGAGACTCAAAGAAAGACAAGCTAGTAACCATTAATTACTATAACTCAACAATTGCTTGAATCCATCTTAGAAATTATCAATGATACTTGGTCTTAAGAAGGAATAAGGATTGGTTTCCATAAAGTTTTAGAGGGTTAAAAGGAAGCGCAAGCATTTGTTTAGTTAATGACCTCATGACTATTCCAGTAGAATCTCCATGACATGATGCATAATAAATTGGGTAAGTGAAGAGACCACATAATGTAACTCCATAAAAAGCATGTGAAGGAGTCACAATGTTTGACTCTCTATGCATATCCATCATGCATTGTATCATGGTTCTCTTAAATTGCATATTCCAATATCTATAACAACCCATCATGCATTGTATCAGGGTACTCTTAAATAGGTAGACATGTGTTTATATGAGGGAATATGCAAGTCTTTAGTTCCATGACAACTAGTGTCAAATTGTTTCCCCACAATAATTACCACTAGTCCATCCATATCTATTTGTCATTGTACCAGTACATCATGATCATTGATTTGAAACTCATGGATTGCTATGGATCAAGCCATTATGACTTGATGTACTTTTGGCTACTTTGAAAGAAACAAAGTTGTAATGCAAGAGCCATTTCTCTCCTTGAATATCAGAGAATATATATACATTAACACCATGTCCAAGAGTACAATATCGCCAAGACAACCTCATATCTTCATACTAATAATTATCATGCCTCAAATCTTCATACTAGTTATTATCATGCCCAGAAAATAGATTTAACTTTGAAAAGCTTCTAGGAATAGGAATGCCACCAAAGGATATTTCTAGCTTCAATATCAAGGAAAGTTCGTCTTTGGCATTCTATCTACTTGAAAACCATGGAATTCACAATCTATTCTTTGAGATAACCCGATAAGTGAATCCATTATCTATTTCTATTCCACGTCAAAAAGCTTGAAGGTTCATGAACTTTTATAATATACCACACATCATGTGAAAATAAGCTTCTCATGCCATTTTCCCTTAAGATAATAATGAGGACAGATGTCAAAATCAAAATCAATATACAAGTGCAGTAAGCTATATAAAGATCAGTCAACACATACATTTAAATGCCCCCTTTCATTCATTTTTTTATTGTACTTAGGATCCTCTCACATGATCCCATTGTTTGGGAATTAGTCACATGTATTATTGGACAAAGAATATATGTAAATTAAAAAATAAACTATTTGAAAGAATATATGTAAAATGAAAAATAAACTATTTGATCTTAAGTAGGAGTAGAGTTTGATAAGCAAAACTTATTGATCACTTCAAAGAAAATGGTTTTAGAAGAAGCCCATCAGATCCAACTTACATGTCAAAATAAAAGGATTGCATGACTTAGTTAAGGTCATAGTGCACTCCTCTGACCAGGTTTTCTGAACAGGATATAGGTTTTCTGAACAAGATATAATAGAAATGCTATAACTTGGGGGGAATTTAGGTTTTCTGAACAAGATATAATATATACCAATGAAGAGACAAATCAAAATCCTTGGATGTTATCATAGAATACCTTTTATGAGAGCGGTGCTAATCATGCACTTCAGACAGTGTTGAACGATCTAAAATCTAAGTGCTTCAAAGTTCATTAATTCCTTAGAGTTAGATCCAAAATTAGGAAAATATGAAATCAAGCTCTAGGTCATGTTAAATGGAAGGATGGATCTTGAGAACCAACTAGCATGAAAGATAAATAAGATATTTATAAATAAAAGTAAGCTAGGATAGGATAACCTAGATGAATCTCCACAGTTGTCCACTTCGATACCATTGGGATCTCCACCACTTTCTATCCCTCGTTCGGTCCCCCAGAGTGATTTCTTCTCATAGCTCTCTGGGGTAACATGATTTTACCCTGTACAAGTCTCCGGTTCCCCTTCCTAGCTCAGACGAGATCTCTAGGATAGAAACTTCTCGGCCCCAACGACACCCCCCTCCTCAGGTTTCAACAACACTTCTTACCACAACAATGCACTTATCCCACAAGATTTCACAACTCCCCTCTCTCCAGCACACTACAACTTCTTCTCCTCACCTTCCCCTACAGTTGTATCTTGGACCTTCCTAGACCCCACGGTGAAACCAACTTCTAGTCAGGGGCTAGGATATCTTGGGGTACATCCCAAGACACTTCTGAAAACTCTCTTTGAAGATTAGAACGAAAGGGTCGTGCAAGCTCTACAACATAGCTAGGATTTCTCCACAAAGTGCTACCTTCCTTTTGAGGGCCAAGACTACACACTAGGTCATGCACCTTCAAAGTTGGAGAGAGGGTTTGTTGCAACAAATCTTCATCCCTCCAAACTCAATGACTGGGACCTCAGCCAAAGAGGGGCACCAGGCTCCCGTCCACCCTTCTACTCGGATCTGGATACCCAAGGAACTTCAAAGAAAAGAAGGAGGAAGCGAAACAAATGTCTAGGGTCATCCAAGGTAGATCCAAACTTCATCCATGATGATGACCTTTCGATGGCAGGGGTCTTGACAATGGAAAAAAAAAATCTAATGGGGAAAGCCTATGGCTGACAATTAAACGAAAAAACCCTGCGAGCCTAGGCCACTTCAAATCAGGGTGCAAACTCCACAAACTCGCCCAGTATCTTCCGCCTCTCTAGAGGTTGGTTCATGATTATTTTTGTTCAACCCTCTCAAACCATGGCTTCTCTCCAAAATAGTTGGGCAATTGATTCTTCCCTGATTCTTATGAATCTCTAGAACCCCACATTCGACGTTGCTAGCAAGCATCTCGACTCCATCCCAATTTGGGTCCGCCTATCAACTCTCCCTCCGCACCTCTGGTCAAAAATTTGCTTTAAAGAAAAAGGGAATTTTTTAGGGGAAAACATAACAAAAAACATGGGATTTCTAGCCTCAGGAAAAATGGTGGTAACCCAAATTCTGGTCTCTCTTAATAATAGGGAAGGGTTAAGGGAATTCCTCAATCTCATAGACCTAATATGCATAAGATTTCAAATCCTAGACTATGAAGGAGTTACCTTCCGCTGCAGACGATGTCATGAATATGACCACGTGGTCAAAGAATATCCAAAATATTTTTGGAGGCACCCTGGACACTCTACACATGAAGTCATGTGATAAGGTTGGGAGCACCAAGCTAGAACCAGGGAATTTTCCTCCTCATCAGTGTCAAATTCAGTGGGGACACTTTCCCCCACCACAAAATCTTTACAGGACTCCTCGACAACTGATCAACTGGAGCCAGTCGGGGATTCCTTGGCACTCATTCCAACAGTTTTCGACGAGGCATGCACCGATCACAGCCCATAGACAACTCCTCAACACTTGATCAACAACTTATTTGGTATGAAACTCTCTCTCCCCCGCCCTATAAATGGTTTGCTAAATAATTTCAATTTTATCTTAAAAGATTGCATCCCCCCATCCCAATTTCCCCCCCTCACCTCCACTATCTCCCTGAAACCCCATTTCACCTTCGCCTCCCTCTCTTCTTCTCTGCTATACAAAGACCCCCCTCTGGTTGCTTCTCCTCCAACTTCCCTAATTTCTTGGTCCTTAGAGGAACCTTCCTTCGAGGGATTCGAGGACTCCATCATTCACTTCCACCTATGCAACATATCAGTCACTATCCCTACCTTAGACCCTAGAGGTCTTGGGCCTACTCCAGAACCCGTGAAAATGAAAAAAGGTCATGGCAGGCATTCACACCTCTCCATAACACAATCTCGTGCACTGATGGACACAACTTCAGGCCGAAAAAATTCTCTCCTCGAGGCCCTTAGAGCAAAAAAATCCCCTATCGGGTTTCCACCATGAAGCTCCTCTCTTTCAATTGTCGGGGTTTAGTGAGCCCCCCAAAAAAATATTATCTAAGAAGGTTGGTAACTTTGCACCAACCAGAGGTTGTTCTCTTCCAAGAAACTCTAGCAGATGAACGCACAACCACAAAATATCTCTCTACACTCTTCCCAGTATGGGATTTCCTAGGGATACATGCCCGTGGTAGATCGAGAGGCCTAGCCATTGGTTGGCTCTCCACAAAGATAAATCCCTTAAACCCTTGGGCTTCTGAATCCTATCTGGGAATTGAGGTACAATTCTAGGGTTTGGGGATGACTCTCAAGATTCTAAATGTATATGGGCCACACACAGACATGATACTTTTCTAGAACTCCCTCTTTAACAAGGAACTCTTGAAGTCGGAAAATCTAATTATCGGTGGTGACCTCAACTTCTCTCTAGGTGAAGCATAAAGTTGGGGCCCCTCGGCTCACCCAGATCCCCAAACTACATTTTTTAGCCACATTTTGGCTTCAAATGGCTTCATTGACATTGTTCCAATCAAACTGCTCGTCACCTAGAAAAACTTAAGAGTTGGGGAAGCACAAGTGGAAAAAAGATTATATCAGTTTCTGATCACCGAATCATTGTCATTGCTTCTTCTCCAATTTCGTCAATGGATAGGAAGCAGGGGAGACTCAGATCACTTCCATGTATGGTTAACCTTCGAAGAGGGACCAAAAAATCTGACCACCCCTTTCAAATTCAACTCCAATTGGCTCAAAGAAGAAAGCTTCCAAAAATTGGTGAAATCAAATTGGACTCCCCTTTAGGATACGAGGGGAACTTCGACAACCATACAATTCATGGACAATTTTAAAAAAATAAATAATTTGGTCATTCCCTGGGAAAAAACAAAACAAAACGAAGATGAGCAAGAACTCAAAAGCATTGAGGACCAACTAGAGTCAATCTACCAAGATTCAGAGTCTGGGTTCTCATCAGAAGCTTCACGATAAATTCTTAGAAACCTAGAGGCAAAGCGAAGAAAACTATTGGCAGATCAAGAAGTAACCTAGATACTTAAGAGAAGGGAAATCTAGCTAACAAATGGGGATGAGAACACAAAATTATTTCATTCCTTTTCCAAAGGTGGGAAAGAAACTAATACAATATGGAGCTTAAAGGATCAAGAAGACAAACTGGTTACTTCCTTCAAAGGGATAACAACTATGGGAAAAAAACACTTCCAGACTTTATTCAAAGAAGATAGAAGGACCAACATAGCCAACATCATCAAACTGGATCTTTATTTTCCTAGCTTCGTGGACGAGGAAGGAAACAAAGATATTTATGCAGAAGTCACTGAATCTGAACTCAAAGACACCTTGCAAAGCTTCCAAAAAGATAAAATCCCTTGTACAGAGAGTTGGTCAATTCAATTCTATCTGGGCTTCTTCAATCTGATCGAAGGTGATATTCTCAAAGTCATAGAGGAATCCATATTAAATGGAAGAATTCATAGCCCACCCAACACCAACTTCATAGCTCTAATCCCCAAGGTAAACGATCCTCTCTCCTTTGATGATTTCCGACCCATCTCACTCTGCAATTGCATATATAAAATCATTGCAAAGGTAATATCCCAGAGGCTGAAGCCACTACTCTCTTCATCCATCTCGAAAGAACAGTTTGGGTGCCTCAAAGGTCAAAAAATCCATGAAGCAATTGGGTTCACTTAGGAGGGCTTTCATAGTATGAGAACCACAAAAGTCAAGGGCACCATTTTAAAGATTGATCTCTCCAAGGCCTTCGACGGGGTAAGTTGGTCTTATATCATGCTTCTAGTCACCCATATTGGATTTGAGGTCCCCTTCATCAAATGTATAATGGCCTACATCTCCTCGGTCTCTGTTGTGGTCCTCATAAATGGAGCAACATCACCTTTCTTCTCCTATGAAAAAGGAATTCACCAAGGATGCCCCCTCTCCCCTCTACTCTTTCTTCTAGTGGCCGAGGGACTAAGCAGGGCTATAGAAAATGCAGTTAGTTCGGGGTATTTTTCATGGAATATAACTAAGCACAAGACTAAGAATCACACATTTATTTTTTGTGGACGCCATCCTCATCTTCTACAGTGGTTGAAGGCGGGATGCAGAAATTCTTTCAAATATTCTCTCCCTCTTTCACTCGACAACTGGTATGAAAATAAATATACAAAAATATACACTTTCCTTCTTTGAAATGGAAAGTGAGGATGAAGAAATCTATCAAAGTCTCTTTCCTTATACTTTTCAAGAATTCTCAGAAGGCCTAAAATATCTTGGTTTTCACTTAAAACCAAATAACTACCTCAAAAAGGAATGGAAATGGTTGATCTCCAAACTGGAGAAAAGACTATCTGGATGGAGCTTCAAGTGACTCTCAAGGGCAAGAAGACTCACCCTAACCAAAGAAGTTCCAGAGGCCACCTTAGTCTACTGGATGTCGTTGTCCTAGATACCGAAAGGAACACTGGAAAATATTAGAAAAGTATGCTCTCACTTCATTTGGTCAGGTACTAGAGACAATATCACACAACCGTGGGAAAAGTGGGATCACCTAGCACGGACAAAATCTCTGTGAGGATGGGGGATTAAAAAATATTTTTGTTTTCCAAGGCTTTGGCAGCAAAAACAAGGTGGCACATCATCTCAAACAACAACCTTTGGTCAATAGTTATGACCCAAAATACATAGCCCCAGAGACAGTGGAATACTAGATCAGATCGACAAGCAAGTCACACAAACAAGGATCCATCTTCTGGAAACCTCTTATTTCCTCTTTTCTAGTAATTGGAGAAGGAGTTTCCTGGAGAGTAGGTAGAGGAAATCACCTCTGCATTGGAGCGGACCCATGGCCTAGAAGTGGGAACTCTCACATTCTCTATCTAGAACTAATCAACCTTCTCCACAGGAAAAATATTTTCCTACTCTCCCATCTGGCCGACCCAAACACTACTACTCTCTGGCATCAGGGATGGAAAAGAGGAATTGATATTGGGCTATCAGGGGCCCTTGCAACTCAATATAAAAATTATATTTCAACACTATAGTTCAGACACATAAGACTCCTCGATAGGGAGGATGAGTTGGCTTGGAAAAAGGATCCTTTGTGAACTTACACCCCAAAACTGGGATACATCGCTTTAAGCCTCGACCTCTTTCAACAACACCAAATTTGGTGGTAGAAAGGACTCTAGAAGATAACATTTCCACAAAAAGCCAAAATCTTTCTTTGGGTATCCCTAAATGGAAAAGTACTTACTTGGGAAAATCTACAAAAACGCCAGTTCAAAGGACCTAGAAGATGTCCCCTTTTCCATTATGAAAATGAAACAACCTTCCACTTTCTTATCTCCTACCCTTATGCCCAAAGAGTTGGATGAAAGATTCAACTAGCATTGGAAAAACATGCACTTGGGGAGGGCCAGGTCTGAAACAAACTTGGGAAGCCTAGACTCACGACACAAGATACAAAGAACTAAAATCTCTCCCCCCATCATAAACTGGGGCATTTGGTTGGCCTGAAACGCATCACTCTTCCTTGACAAAGCTTTTGTCCTGGAAAAAACTGCAGCACAATGTTTCTCAATACTCTCACATTTTCCGCAAAAAAAAAGGTCCAAACATACAGCCGATCTAGACAGAGACACTAGACAAATCCAAACCATGGGCTTACTTTGATGGGGCCTCATAGAATCAAACTTGTGGGGGTGGATTTGTACTTCACCAATCAGAAAATCTTTCCTTTCATATAAAGTTGGAACTGGGATAGGGTACAAACAACTATGCAAAGCTATTAACTTTAAAATTAATACTTCTCTTTGCAAAAGAAAAAGAACTATTGCACCTCCAAATCTTTGGAGACTCAATGATTTCCATAAACTGGGCAAGAAAACTTCAATAGTGTCACAACATTTTCCTCCTCCCTATTCTAGAGGAAATACTTCGTATGATGGAAGAATTTGACACAGTGACTATCTCCCATGTCTACAGGAACATAAACATGAACATGAATATGGTAGCAGACGCACTATCAAAAGAAGGGCTACCCCTTGCTATGGTCCAATGGCACATCACATAATACAATAAAAAATTTGGATGAAAATTTTATATGGACCCAGGGAGTCAGCAAGAGATAATATTAACATATTCAACAACTTATATTTGCAAAACACTTTTAGTTTTGGCTCAAAACAAAATCTCTTTTTACATACTTTTATACTTAAACACCTTGTTCTGGGTGATAATTTTTTTTTTTTTTTAAATGTCTTTTTCCAATGCCCCCCTTCTTGAGAGAGAGTCATGGACTTTCTTCTATATTTTTTGGTACATATATGACACCCATGAGGTCTTGTGCTCCTTGAAGCACCTACAAAATGTAATTTTGTCTCTTCGGATGAATAAAATTACATTTTTTTCCATGGAATTTTTTTTATATATACTTATTTATTATTATTTATTCCTATAAGTATTTATTATGAACGTTTTAGGAGAATTATTATATTCTTGATATTATTATTATTATTAAATAATAATAATATGGGGCGTGATGAGTGTCTTTGAATAATATGCAGGGATACAGAAGTAAGATAGTTTGTAAAACCCACCACTTTCAACTTGTGGCATACCTAGTACATCTAGGAATAGAGGTAACATACCTACTTTGAGTAGTTCTGCTATGGGAATAAAGGGATGGGTAATTAATCCATGATTATGATCTAGGGGTGTGTAGTAAGGGGCATGGGGAACCCTTACTCCACAACAACTAATCCTTCCAAATTTTGAACCAAACTATCATAAATATAAGTGAACCACATGATAACATTGATTCAACTAAAAATTACCCACTTTTAAGTGGAAAATTGAAATAATGATATAGTAATGGGAAAATGGGACTAAATGAATATAATAAAATAAATATTGGAGAATTATATCCAAGCGACATAGAAGGGATATGAATAATAGATATTTTTTTTTAAATAATTAAGAATTCTACATGGGAAGGTGAGGTGGCTAGCCTCACATAGCCAATATATAGATGAGGCCTCCATGCATTTTGGGGGTGTATGACCTAAAGAATACAAAATATCGCCAAAATGAGAATAAATGAAAATGAAGTGATTAGCTAGATCTAGAAGGAAAGGCTAGATATTCATCCCTGTGTCAGAACTATTGCAATGATTGGATTGACATGGCCAGTAGTAAAACAAAATACCATATTTATTGGTGGCATACCCACTATTGGTGCATATTCAATTGATTGAATATGGTTTCTACTCTTGTTTATGATCCCACGCAACTCTAGGGTCCCAGGATAAAATTTCTCCTTAGTTATGGTAGGGTGGAAACTGGTTGGCACTCACTGAGTTGACAAAGGAAAGGAGACTAATTAAACCTAGAGCACTTATTCAATAATTGGGAGAAACATTTTAGTAGTCATAATGGTATATTGGGTTATCTTGTTCTTGTAGGATTGATTTTATGATTTAATTAACACATTAAAGTTGATTATGTTATGATTGGACATTCAATTGGTAACATGGATTATTCATGATTGTTATATGAAGTTTTTCACTAACTAGTGTTGAAGTTAACATGTTGATTGTAGATACACCAATAGTGGCTTCTTGAACTTAAGAATTCTATTGTAGAAACTATGATGCTAGGTAAGTTATCATGAAAACCTTTAATGCCATTGACAAATGATAGGGAATGGTCTCTAGAGTAAGTAAGGGCTAAGTAGTTCTGATTGGTAGATTAAATTGGAAAGTGTATGTTGGGATACCTGTGGATAATTTCTCCTTTCTTTTCTTATATTATTTTAAATTCTTGAATTTTAGTTTGTGAACTAACCCTAATTAGAGAATGGCAAAGGAATCCATAGAACGATTTTTTAATAGATGCATAGTATGTTTGTGTTATTATTAATGGATTTTTATTAATTTTGTTTTATTGTTTTATAGATGAATAGGAGGATACTAATCTACTATAAATTGGAATAACATTGTATACTAGGTGTTAGAAAGAAAGATTGTATGGAGTAACTAACTCTTACGCATATGGACAATGAATTTGTGAGAAGATGTTCTAGGATTGAGCTATTATTTGGATATTTTTGTTGGTAGAAAAACGCGAAGATGAATAGTGTTTGTCTTTAGAAATTTATTATTTCCTTTCTATTACATACTTACACGTTCTTGTAGTTTAATTATGAATTTCATTTTTTTGTTGTTGAATTTAACGAGTGAAATATGCGTTAAGTTACCAATAGATAATGAGTGAAAATATCTATTTTCATGTCATAAAACACACACACACACACACACACACACACACACACACACACACACACATATTTGTGACTGGCGGAATCAACAAATCGTCAGTCAGGTACTCATGTGACACAAGGTCGTGTTATCCGACTGCTACCACTATAACCTCCATGTGTGTCGAAAATGCCCCATACACGACACACAAGGTAAGATGGGGTTTCAAACCGATGAATTAACATAACAAAGTGTCTTAACTAGTCGAAATCTCAAAACGAAAAATTAGATTAATCGATTATAGTGTCATTTCATCTCTTTGTAGAGGTATTTCCATCCTTTGGCATTTATCACATGTTTACTCTCACTCTATAATGTTTATTCATTGAAGTGTTACACACATGTTTGTCACACTTAAGTGAGGGAGTGTTTGTCATGATCCCTAGACATGTTGAGGGAAAAATTTATCATATGAAAGTCAAAATACTATGTGCATGTGTATTATTCATTTTTGTTGGAAAAATGAAATTAATTGAGTGTGATAATCCACCTCACATCTAGTTTCTTAATCTCAAGGAGAAGTTGAGATTCTCATGGATGGTTGAGATATTTTCTCAAACAAATATCCTAATTTGATGGATCTTGAGAGATATTTCCTCCCTAAAATCATTGAGAGATATTTTATCCCTAAAATCCTCGAGAGATATTTCCTCTCTAAAAATCTTGGAGATCCCAATTTATTGGATCTAGCGAGTGATATTATCCTTGGATTGTTGAGTTGGTTCTCAAATGGAAAATTGTTTAAATTCATTATGTGAGAGCTTAAGAGGGGAACTTGGGAATATCATACCTATGATCTTGTGACATTCAAGAGAGAGGGAGAGGGGTTTTCAGAGTGTCAAACCTTTGATCTTGTGAGGAGGTTGTTCATAGCATCATACCTACCGTCTGGTAATGCACAAAGGGGATGGGAAAAGGAGAGCTTAGAGGAATTGTTGCAACATCGTCATTGAAATTGTAAATATTCCATTTCTTTTCACTTTTAGTATATAACTTGACCTATTTATCTTAATGTCTACATTATTCATTTCATGAATGTTTATCTTTCTCTTGTTTAAGTACAACATATAAAAATCTACTTTCATCTAACGATATACAGTAACAAAAGAGTGTCTCATCTCTTGCAGGAGGGATACTTCCATACTCAAAGCTTGGAGATCAAGTTCAAAAATTAGAGCAATGAGGAAAACCTACATGAAAGAGGTAAGCCATCTATCTTTTCCTTTTTCTCTCTCTGTTCTGATTTCATTAATGAAAATATAATTCGTCTTAAGGGGAAGTTAGTGTCCATTTGTTTTCCTTCTGTCTTGGATCAAAGGAAACCCGATCCAGAGGGTATTTCACCTATATGTAGGGGGAATTCACCACAACAAAAAAATGGCGACTCCACTGGGGAAGAACTTTGATGTTTTCCTCAATTTATAGCTCTCTTGAATTATGTTGTTTTCTTGACATTTCTGGTTATTTTCTTGTTATTTGAACTCTTCCTTTTCCCTCATCTTCATTAGGAACTGTACAAAGTTAGTATCACGATCCTTGTTGAATATAGGAAAACAATTATGCTATTTTAACCACTTCCAGGATTTAACACTCCTTTATAGTGGCTTGCAAAGCATTGAAAACCCCCATCAATGCTCCTTGTCTGTGTTTTGGGAAGTGTTGACCTCTGTTCAATTCCCTCTTTGACTTATTACATGAGCATTGATCTCCTTCCTAGGTATGTTTTGAGCTCATTTTAACTCTTTCTTCTCAAATTATTGATTCAGAGATTTACCTTAGAATATTTCATGCTTTGTTATGACTTTGTTTAATTGAAAAAATTGTGTTTATCACTCTTTCTTCCTCTTTTGAGTTTGAAAATCCTTCAAAAATATGGAATGAGCACGACTTCCTTGGGATAACCTAATCCTTTGGTCAAATATATCTTACCATTAGTTTCATCCTCATCACGAAGGTTCTCAAAGTTCAGTTATCTTGATTTCAAGACTTTCTAAATCTTCTTCATTGATTTAGGATTACAAGGGTTTCTTTGAGCATTGTTTTTTAGCTTCTTATTATCTTCTTTGGAAATCTTTTGACCCTTTGAATATTAGAATCTCTATATCCTTATTGCAACTTGGAATTTATCTTTGATTCTTGCTACTCATTTTATGAGGTTTTCAAAAATTGATTTCCCTTCTCTTTTTATAGATTTGGGTTCTTGTTTGAATTTGTGTTAGAAGCATTCTGACATTTGGATTCTTTTAGTTCTTGATTTAGTGCATATTTTGTTTAGATTTTTTACTTCGTAATCCTTTTCCTCGACATCGAAATATTTCATTGAAAGTAAGGAAGAAAAAAACATTGCATTTGAAATCATTTCACTGAATTAAAAATAAACAATAATTCTTGCATTCTAGTTAGTGGGAGGAGCATTTTTTAGATTGTGTTTTAAAAACATTTTCCTCTCATGGCCCTAGGGGCCAATAATAATGTATCCTATAGTTTCTTTGACTCATATACCAAACACCCTTTACATTAAAAGAGTAGTTCATGTTTCTTTCATTGAATGTTATGCTTGTTTCTTTGCTTGAAACCTCTTTTTCCTTTCTATAGACAGGCGCCATCGAAACTGAATATTGCAATCCATTCATATTTTCTTTTGATTTCTTGTTGGAGTCAGAGTGATCACATCATAAGTTTCACTTCCATTTACCCTTTTGAGTAACAACAATCATAAAAGGAACAAGTGCATAATCTAAAATCAATTAAATTTTTTCATTTATAGAAAACCAATAAGTCTAGGATTTTAGGGCCTTGGTTGTAGGGTGGAGAGTAAATTATCCAAGGCCAGTGAAACAAAACTAGGAACACTNAAAAGGAACAAGTGCATAATCTAAAATCAATTAAATTTTTTCATTTATAGAAAACCAATAAGTCTAGGATTTTAGGGCCTTGGTTGTAGGGTGGAGAGTAAATTATCCAAGGCCAGTGAAACAAAACTAGGAACACTAATGAGTGAAAATTCATTAGTAATGTGAATTTTTTTTTGGGAAAGCTCCTCTAACACAAAATTGAAGTGGTAGGAGAAGTTGATAAAAGTGCTTGGATTGGTCCCCAACACTCTCTCTCGGTGGGGTTATGCGAGTCAAGGGGGAAATATTAGTAGTGGAAATTATTTGAGGTGACACCACTATCAGAGTTGCTTCAGATCTAAGACATTTTTCTTACGTTCCCTTCCCATTCACATAATCCCTCTCCCACGACCATTCCTTTCAACCACCAAGTGCGAAGTGGTATCCCTAGTTGCTTTTCCTAGCTTACCTCCCCAGGTGATTGTAGTGGTGGTATTGTCAGTACCTGAGACAAACGTAAAACATATGATTTTGGCTCCTTAGGAGGGTAATTGGTTGTTTCTAGTACTTGCACCTCTATATGTCCATTACATAGTAGTTGTGGGTAATTGTTTCTCATATCTTCTTTGACGGTCCCATCTCCGGAAGATCCTTACTTCCTTTTTTCCCTGACACAAGGGATTTATTTTCTTGCTCTTATATTATAGGGACTTTGGTAGTGTGTGCTATTTTATTTAGCAGACCCTAGGTTCAGTCTGTGTCTATGGAAATATTTCCTGGGACTACCAACCAAGGAACCCCTTTTGTTTAACAACATAGGTATTCCAATAGAGGTCAAACACCTTCAGTAAGCACTCACACAACTAGATCAAATATCAACAAACTGATATTTTGACATGGTAAAACCCCTACGGGGAAACATCCACGACCCCACCCAGTGTGGCCACCTGGAGCAATTTATTAATGCAAAATAAAAATATTACAAAGATATTTACAAGAGATTTTCTCACAATCGATCATCGAAAAATGATGCTACGTTCTCTTTAAATAGATATCATGGACCAATTGGGTGTTAATCCATGGATCAATGCAGTCATTAAGATCAAGGAGAATATGAATCGTCAGATCAGTCTATGTTGGGAACATATCATGACCGTTGGATTTCCTAACTACAAATGCATACTAATCCATACTAAAGAAACACACTTTTACCTAACGACACATTAGACCAAGTAGATATTAAATAAATCCTAAGTGTCTAAATATACTAACATCCCCTCGTAAGAACAAATTGGGATAGGATTGAAGGATTTACAATAGTGAAACAATAGGAGAAGGAAGGAGGCATTAGAGCATATCCCCCCTTAATGACAACTTCATGAACTCCTAACATAGATCGAATTTTGGAAAACTTATCTTCTGTAAGAGACTTTGTGAAAATGTCTGCAACTTGATCTTCTGTAGGGAAAAAGAACACTTCAATAACTCGATCATGAATGAGCTTTCTGATTAAGTGCATGTGTAGCTTGATGTGTTTTTTTTGCTGATGTTGAATTGGGTCTTTGGCAAGCTTGATGGCACTATGATTGTCACACCAAAGTTTAGTTGGATGTTGTTGTTGAAATCCAAACTATGAAAGGATCCATTGAAGCCATAAGGCTTCTTGAATTTCATTTACCACTGCTCGGTACTTTACTTCTGCTAAAGAAAGTGACATATCATGTTGTTTCTTATAGGCCCGAGTGACAGGTCCTGAACCAAGGATGAAAACATAACTTGTAGTAGACTTCTGATCATCAGGGTTGTCAGCCCAATCTAAATCAGTGAAACCAACCAATAAAGGAGCCCCCTTGAACTGTAATGTATCCTGAACTGAACTGTAACCCAGACATACCAAAGTATCATTTTAGTTGCTTTCCAATGGATTTCATGGGGTGTTTTCATAGACCAGACAACAATACCAACAACGAAGGAAAGATCAGGACATGTATGAGTCATTTATAAGAGGATACCAACTAACTAATGGTACAAAGTGGAATCAACTTTGGGAGAAATACATGTGGCAACAAGACTGAATCCATATTGGAAGGGAGAAGGGAGTACTTTACAATATTCCATCTGGAAGAGATGAAGAAGGTGAAAATAATACTTAGACTGGGAAAGAAAAATTACTTCATTGGTTTGCAAAACTTGGAGGCCAAAGAAATAGTGCGAAAACCTAAGTCTATCATTTCAAATTTCTTCTTAAGGATGGTTTTCACATGGTTTAAAAGTTTCAAGTCACTACCATTAAGGATAAGGTCATCAACATAAAGGACAAGGATTATGATCTGGCTTCCTACTTTCTTGGTATAGACATTAGGATCAAAATGGCATCTAGAAAATCTGGTTTCAATAAGAAAGTTGTCCATTTTGGCATACCAAGATCGAAGAGATTGCTTAAGACCATAAAGAGATTTCTTAAGGTGACAAACAAAGATAAAATCATTCTAGACATAGAGAGGAGATTGTTCCATGTAGATTTCTTCTTGTAAATCCCCATGCAAGAAGGAAGATTTAACATCCATCTAATGGACCTCCCATTTATGTGACGTATTGCTGACCACTCCAAGTTGCACACGCTTATATTTCTCTCGTATTAAGGAATCGAAAAAGGACTCAAGAGAGGGATTTTTATAAGTAGTCCCTAGAGCTTCTCTAGTGGCATAGAAGGTAGATACAAACATTGAATATGCATTAGCAAGCGTAGAAAGAATAATATATATGCAATGCTCTTCTTCCATCTTTATGTTACATTCTTCACATAAAATTCTTAGTGTTTTGAAATTAGATAAATAGTATTCAATGAAATAAAAATTATTTGGAATCAAAGTCATTATCTAAGTTTCTATCTAGTGGGATCAAATGGTATTGTGTTTACCAAAAAAAAAAATTCAAGATTTTCCCAAGCTTCATCAGGGTCATCAATTCCTTGAAGGTGAAATATTAAATCAGAAGAGATGGGTATTCCAATCAATCCACATGCTTCGTCATTCCTGTTTTCCCATTTTTATTTTATTTTCATCATCAGTAGGTTCCAGTTTTTTTCCCATGGTAATATGGTACAATCCTTTACCTCTTAATAAATCCTCCACATGGGATTTTCATTGGAAGTAGTTGGTGTTGTTGAATATTGAGTAGCTTCAGAAGACATCCTTATTTTATTTGACCAAGACAAACCCTAAATAATATTATTATATTATATTTGTTAATCAGGCCCTATTTTTCCTTTGTAAAAGTCGACCCTATTGTGCCTTGACAAGTAAAACAAAAAATAAAAGGGTAAAGGAACAGGTCGTCCTAGACCTAATTTTAGGCTGGCCAAACCACTATTTATAAGATAGGCCAACACCTCATTTTCACACTCACTCACTAGATCTGCAGCCAAGAGGAAAAGTGCGCAAGTTTGAGAGGGAGACACTACTGCAGCTAGGAGGTGACTTGGTGGAGGGTTTTGGTCTATCTCTTGGATATATCTTGGTTACATGGTGCACTACTCTTCCCTAGTCAAGGGTTAGAGGAGGATCTTATTCTTTTATAGTTCTCTCTTGGAGAGAAGCATTGTTCTTGGTTGGAAAACCTATATTGAAGAAGTTTGTTGGGTTTTTCCCCTTAGGGGGGTTTTCCCAGGGTAAATCTTGTGCATGTTGTTTTTTCAATGATCTTTTGTATGCAGTTATTGTGATAATGGTTTAATAAGTAAAATAACACTAATACATTTAACTGCTTAAGTAGAAAAATCAACATGGTGTTAAAGTGGGCCTAAAAGAAGAGATTTTCATAGCACAGAAGAACTTGTTGAAGAAGTTAAGGGCATAGGAAGACTATCCTAACTCTAGCACACCTTTTCCCTAGAACAGTGTTTCATTTTTAGAAAAGTTTTAGAAATTAAGGTTTCTACATAAACCCTAAAAGGTGACGCCATCCACCTTGCTGAAGGATGTTGGACAAAGTAATACCATCTAGGATCTCACCCTAGGAGGGTGCATCTAGTCCCTAGATAAAAATTCCAAAAATTGAAGTTTGAGAAATTAGGGTTTTCTCATAAAACCCTAGGTTGCAATTGCAGTTGCAGTATCAATTGTAGTTACAATATTAATTGTTGTTGCAGTTGCAGTGCTAGTTCCTTCATGCCATTTTTGTGCCAATTGAAGCACTAGTTGCAGTACCACACCAGTTGCAATGAAAGTTTGTGTGAAGTGTTGGGACTGATTTTTGATTGTCCTAGTATGGTTTACCCTAGAAAATCTCCATCTACCTTTAAATTACAAGTTGAAGCACCTTTGAAGTTTTAAAGGTTCGCTATTTATTGCCACTGTTGTTGGATGGTGCCACTACCTGTTGATACTGTTAGAGGTATGTACTTACATATCTTTAAACTGTGTCAATATTTTAAAGGGTATTTACAAGAGAAATGATCTTTTGTCTAAACAACAATTGTAGATCCAGAAGAATCTTAGATCCAACACATTCAGAGGAACAATGCACCACAATTTTGATTAATTTGATATGCCTCTATTTGTTATGGAATTATTGTGATCTTATGAACATCTAGGTTGCATTTTTATCTGTTGAAGTTATTGACTATCATACTGACTATTGGTCAAAATTAAATTCGAAGTATTAGATTGATTAAGGTTGAGAATATACATCTTATTCTCTAATTCAGATTTATGTCAAGAAGACATATTATCTTAGTATAAAGGACATGTTGAAGAGAATACTTGTCATCTTGAGTGAAGGAGACTCAGAAGAAAATAAACAACACTCATTCTTGAGGACAAGACTCCAGGTTCCAGGTTTGATTAATTAAATTGATAAGATTCAAATTTGCATGTATCAAGTTTGATATCTACCACATTACAAGTAAAGACTATAGCTGTGATAACAATCTTTGAAACATTTTTGAATACTTGGTAGCATGAGAGCACTATTGAAATAAATGCTTATTGTAATCATTTACTAGATATAACTAACTTCTCCTCTAGGAGAAACTTCTTGTTTTGTTTCCAGGTTACCATGAAAGAATGATTGATCACAACACTAGAAGACTATTTCTCTCATTTCTTATTATTGTATTTCTTACTTTTGGATTTTGTTTCAAGAAGGTCACAAGTAATAGCTATGAAGGAGCCAGTTTGACAATTATTCTCGCTATTATTATTATTATTATTATAAAGAGTATTATTATTGTCTACTGATGCAAGAGCATCTCCCACATCAAGCGAGCTAGCGCGGAAGACAATCGGACAGCTAGACAAGCCAACACAAATTTTGAAAGTGCCTTGGAATTGTTATGCGATCTTAAATGAAATCCATTAAGATGAGACACACTTGTAAATGTAATCGGACCTTGAGACTTTAGCTCTCGTCCTTTAGTAGATAGACGACATTTCAGGTAGTTAATGAAGGTAGATAGAATTTAATTCTAGATTAGACAGTTTCTAGAGCGCAAGAGGGAAACAGGATATAGACACCCTCATTGTGTATTGTATCATTATTCAGGAAGAAGAGCAAGAAGAGAGCTGTGTAAAGACACCCATGTACAGGCATTTGAATTAATAGAAGAAATATTTGATTCAAATTCATGGTTTGTGTTGTTCTCTGTGTATTGATATGCTCACAAATTTTTTCTTCTTGTTATACATTTGTTTTATGTGTTGTGTATGTGATTTCATGTTGAGTTTGGAATCTGAAAGGAAGAAGGAATGAGTTTCAATTGTTTCTCTATCTAATCTAGAGATTCTTGCAAGGAGTGCAGTCGAAGTTTCTGCAAGGAGATCGTTGACGGAGGGTTTAGATAGAGATAGCTTTTGTTCTCATTCATTCCAAGGGTGCAGTTGGGCACAGGAGCTGTGCAAGGAGTGCACAAGCCAAGGAAGGGTCTCAGGGTTGCGAACTTGAGAGAAGGAATTAAGGACTACTGCTGTAGGTGTGCACAGAGTCGAGAGGGACTTCAACACTTAGACTTGGTTGAAGTTTTTCCACAAGGAGTGCGTGCAAGAGTTTTCTAGAGGACTTGAAGGTCGTGGGAAAGGCTCAGGAAGGATAGGCCTTCAAATTCATTGAAGGACAACGCGGAGAAGCTGCGACTCAAGGTCGGCAAGAAGCGTTGCAAGATTTCTAGTAGGTGGACAAGTCCTCGTGGAGGAGCACTTGATTAATTTCACAAAATTCATCGGAAGAAATAGACAGTCGAAATTCTCTGAGGATATTTCACGAAAATCTGTGATCCGTTAGATCTTACGGAAGTGAAAGGGAGATACTGCAGGTATTCTCGAGAGGTTTAAATCTCAGGAGGGACAGAGCCATTGATCTGAGTCACGAGGGTCATTGGATATACACGTATATCGTGCATTGGGGTTTCATGGATTGAAACTCCAAAATATTGAAACGGGACTCGCGATATTGCGATACGTGAAATCCTGATGAGTAGAAGGATAGTGTGGGCCACAGGAGCT
The DNA here is from genome assembly GCA_010110895.2 of Picea sitchensis. Lineage (NCBI taxonomy): Eukaryota > Viridiplantae > Streptophyta > Pinopsida > Pinales > Pinaceae > Picea > Picea sitchensis. The sequence goes on from SNQJ01S0014722.1 coordinate 50,694, forward strand.
AGAGTGGTGGACAAGTGGCATGAGTCATCGGAGTTTCAGAGTTCGGGGAAAGTAAAGTCCCGAAACAAGCGCATCATGATTCACGATATTGCAAACCCCGAGGTGCCGATGAAGTGAAGGATTGTTGAATAGTCAAACCGTGCATGCATCGGAGTTTTGGCATGTCAAGTATCGGGAGTCAGGGATACAAGTTGTTAGATATCGCAAGTAGCGAAATCATGATAGCGGAAACCCTGACAAGAGAAGGAGGTTAGCATTGACTGCATCGAGGTTCGAGTTTTTGAGAACCCAAACCACTTGACCATTGACCTCGTGATACCACAAAGTCTGATCCCCCGATAAAAAAAGAGAGGGGGATCGCGTGAAAGATTCTGTGGGTACAGATTTCTCGATAGGGAAATAGAAGGACTAGTTAGTGTTCTTCGGGCTGAGGAAAGAGAAGATCCTATGAGAAGACGTGCTGGTGAGAGCGTGCCAGTGTTAGTCCGGTATCAGAGCCCAGAAAGACTCTTTGCTTTCTGTAGCAGAGAAAGAGAATTCAACATGCCACCGAGAAGAGATAGAAAGTCACCCAATCCAGAGGATAGGGAAATGTCACGGCGAAGGGGACCGCAGATGGCAGATCTAGCCATAGAGAGACAAATGCGTGATCTCCGAACCAGACTTGAGGACATGGAGACAACGCAAAGACACACAGCCAGTGCAGGGGATCTGAGTGATTCCGAGAGAGAAGTTTAGGCTGAATGAGAAGAAGAAGTTGCAGCCAAAGATGCATCAAACGAATGTTTGATCAAAGCTATTGCCAAGATGGGTGCAAGAGCAAAGATGGAAATTCTAGTTTACGAGGGAAACTTGGATGCAGAGGAGCTTCTAGACTGGATTAGAGCTCTGGATACATACTTCGACTATGAAGATGTCGAAGAAGACAAGAAAGCCAGACATGATGTCACACGCTTGAAAGGACATGCAACATTGTGGGGGGATGAACTACAAGTTGACAGACACTACAAGGGCAAGCAGAAGATCAAGAGCTGGGACAGAATGATCGTGAAGATGAAGGAGAAATTCATCCCGAGGGATTATCAAATTACTCTGTTTAGGAGGATGCATAACCTAAAACAGAAGCTGATGACAGTGAAAGAATACACTGAGGAATTCTATAAATTGAACATCAAGGTAGGTCATCGGGAGAGCGATGATGAAAAAATTGCTAGATATATGAATGGCCTGAGATATGATATCCAGGATGAGATGAGCATGGTAACCATCCGAATGGTGGAATATGCTTATCAAATGGCTCTAAAATATGAGGAGAATTTGAGTTGAAAGCAGAGTCAAAGGGGCCGAGGAAAAATTCATCCCAGAGGCAATTCAGTTGCCCAGGAAAGAAACCATAAGCCCAAGGAGGAATGGAAGAAACCTCAGGGTAAAGTTGAGAGGGGTGGAACTTCATAGAGAGGGCCATATGTTGAGCAACGAGGGCAGCAGAATGAGTCGAGAGGAGATTATGCTGACAACAACACTTTTTCTTGTACTAGAGGTAGAGGAAGAGGAAGAGGTGGAGTGATCACATGCTTCACATGTGGAAAGAATGGGCACAAATATTACAAGTGTACAGAGAAAAAGAAGGACATTGGGGAATCTCACATCACCGAGGTGAAGAGGCGAGATGTTGAGACAGAAGACGCACAAGGTGGAAGATCGTTGATGATGTGAAAAGTCCTTTTGACACCCAAGAAAGAGGTGGAGAGTTCAGTCCAAAGGACCAGAATTTTTAGGACTGCCTGCAAGACCAAGGATAGGGTATGCAAGGTCATCATAGATAGTGGTAGCATGGATAATCTCATATCTACAGAGATGGTAGAGAAGATGGAGCTGGAGACGACTGATCATCCAAGCCCATACAGAGTTTCGTGGCTACAAAAAGGACACCAGGTAACTGTCACTAAACAATGTTTAGTTGAATCTAAGATAGGGGGATATAATGATAAGATATTATGGATGTCATTCCTATGGATGTTTGTCATCTATTGCTGGGTACACCATGGAAATATGATAGAAATGTGATTCATGATGGGAGGATGAACACATACACCCTGGAGAAAAATGGGAGAACACACATGTTGCTTTTGATAAAGGATAAGGAGGTGAAACCGGAGGTAAAAAACACAGTACTTCTCATGAGTGGGAAGGAACTCCTTATCGAGGTGAAGAAAAAGGAGGATCCACAGTTTATTGTGGTCAAGAAACCAAAGATTGTTCTGACTGGCACAAGAGTGGATGATTTACCAGAGGAGGTTCAGGAACTACCGGAAGAGTTCGCTGACATTGTAGTGGACAAATTACCTCATTCGTTTCCACTGATCAAGAGGGTGAGTCATCATATTGATCTCATACCAGGAGCCAGTTTTCCAAATAAAGACACATACAGATTGATGCCGCAGGAGAATGAAGAGGTCAAAAGACAAGTCTAGGATTTGTTGGACAAAGGATTAGTCAGGGAAAGCTTGAGTCCATGTGTTGTTCCAACAGTACTCAGTCCGAAGAAAGACGGAGGCTGGAGGATGTGCACTGATTCAAGGGCGATCAAAAATATAACCATCAGGTACAAGTTTCCATTGCCAAGGATGGACGATATGATGGATTGCTTGAGTGGAGAAAAGTATTTTTCAAAGATTGATTTGAAAAGCGGATATCACCAGATTCACATGAGAGAAGGCGACGAATGGAAGACAACATTCAAGACAAATGAAGGTTTGTATGAATGGCTTGTTATGCCATTTGTATTAAAAAATGCACCAAGAACCTTTATGAGGTTGATGAATGAAGTCCTAAGGGAGTTCATAGGGAAATTTGTCATCATGTACATAGATGACATACTGATTTTCAGTAAAACGGAAGCTGAACATCTTAAGCATTTGGCTACAGTGATGCAGAAACTACAACAAGAGAAGTTGTTGATAAACATGAAGAAGTCCTCATTCATGAAGACAGAACTCATTTACTTGGGATTTGTTATTTCAGCGAATGAGTTGAGGATGGATCCAGATAAGGTGGATGTGATAAAAAATTGGCCATCACCGAGGAATATTTTCGAGGTGAGAAGTTTTCACAGATTGGCTAGTTTCTACCGGAATTTCATCGGAATTTCATTGGAATCAATGCAGCGATGATGGACACAGTGAAGAAGAGACATGAGTCTTTTCATTGGACTGAAGAGTCTGAGAAGAGTTTCAATCTGTTGAAGAGGAATATTACGGAACAACCAGTTTTGGTGTTGCCGGATTTCCAGAAAACATTTCACGTGAAATGTGATGCAAGTGGATTCGCAATTGGGGCAGTATTGAGTCAAGAGAACAAGTCAATTGCATATTTCAGCGAGAAGCTGAATGAAGTGAAGGTGAATTATTCCACATATGATAAGGAGTTTTATGCCATCATATAGGCACTGAAGAAGTGGAGGCATTATTTGATTCCGAAATAATTTATTCTATATAGTGATAACCATGCATTACAGTTTGTGACTCAACAAGAAAAGTTGAATCAGAGGCATGTTAAGTGGGTTGAATACATGCAGAATTTCACATTTGTGATAAAACATATTTCTGTTACTGCTAACAAATTTGTTGATGCTTTCAGCATAAATTGTCTGTTGTTGCAGGAGTTTCGAATCAAAACATTGGGTTTTGATGATCTTAGGGACATGTACACAGATGATCCAGACTTCAAGGAGGCATATGAAGCAGCGGAGAATCCATTTCTCAGGGATAGAAGCTAGTGGGCCGAGTACATGATCCAGGAAGGATTATTGTTCAAAGGCAATCAACTATGTGTTCTAAATTGTTCCATGAGGGAAAATCTGTTGAAGGAGAAACATAGTGGTGGATTGGCCGGACACTTCGGTCATGACAAGACATTCACAAAGCTGAGCGAATCATACTTTTGGCCAAGGATGCAATCAGAGGTCAAGAGGTTTGTGGAAAGATGTAGAATTTTCCAGCATTCGAAGGGGAGGAAGAAGAATGCAGAGTTTTATCAACCATTTCCCATACCAGAGAGACTGTGGGATGCAATTAGCATGGATTTTGTATTGGGGTTTCCAAGGACACAAAGAGGTGTTGATTCAATATTTGTGGTGGTGGATAGTTTGTCCAAGATGGCACATTTTATCCCATGTCAGAAGACCAGCGAAACGACTCACATCGTGAACCTAATTTTCAAAGGGGTCATTCGACTTCATGGGTTGCCAAGGAGCATAGTTTCGGACAGAGATACAAAGTTCATAGGGAATTTCTGGAGGACTTTATGGAAGAAGATGGGAACTAACTTGGCATATAGTTCAGGTTATCATCCTCAGATGGATGGATAGACAGAAGCTGTAAACAGAAGTTTGGGAGACTTGCTGAGAATCTTGGTGACAGAGCACCACAACAGTTGCGATAATATATTGCCACAGGCAGAGTTTGCTTATAATGACTTAGTCAACAGGACTATAGGGAAAAGTCCATTTCAGATTGTTTATGGCATGCAACCGAGAGGAATTTATGAATTGAGGGATTCAGAACAGAATGCAACTAGGAGCGCTAGTGCAGAAGAATTCGTTGAGGCGATGAAAGATCTTCACAGCCAGGTGAAGAAGCGGCTACTAAGATCAAGCCAAGAGTATAAGCATAGAGCTGATCAGTGTAGAAAATAGCTTCAATTTGAGGTTGGTGATCTGGTTTTGGTACATCTAAGGAAGGAAAGGTTCCTAAGAGGAACATACAATAAGTTGAAAATGAAGAAAATTGGGTCATGTAAGGTCTTGAAGAAGTTTGGGGCAAATGCTTATGAGATTGAATTAGCCGATGGGATCGAAATTTCTTCGATATTCAATATCTCAGATTTGTACCCATATAAAGTTGGGGAAATAGAGACTGGAAGTGAACAACCAATGATCCAGTGGACAAAGAAAATGCCAGTTGCAAAGAAGCCACAGATGGAGTGCATACTGGACAAGCGAGTGAGCAAGAAGACTAGGCGGAAAGAATACTTTGAGTATCTGGTCAAATGGAATAATCATCCAGTTGAAGATGCCAGCTGGAAGAGTGAAGCAGAAATACAGAAGCATGGACAGAACGTGCAGGAGCTCATGGACAGGATCCCATGAAAGTTTTCAAGCGAGGGAGTATGATGCAGGAGAATCTCCCACATCAAGCGAGCCAGTGCGGAAGACAATTGGACAGCTGGAAAAGCCAACACAAATTTTGAAAGTGCCTTGGAATTGTTGCACTGTCTTAAATGAAATCCATTAAGTTGAGACACACTTGTAAATGTAATCGGACCTTGAGCCTTTATCTCTCGTCCTTTAGTACATAGACATCGTTTAAGGTAGTTAATGAAGGTAGATAGAATTTAATTCTAGATTAGACAGTTTCTAGAGCGCAAGAGGGAAACAGGATATAGACACCCTCATTGTGTATTGTATCATTATTCAAGAAGAAGAGCAAGCAGAGAGCTTTGTAAAGACACCCATGTACAGGCATTTGAATTAATAGAAGAAATATTTGATTCAAATTCATGGTTTGTGTTGTTCTCTGTGTATTGATATGCTCACGAATGTTTTCTTCCTGTTCTACATTTGTTTTATGTGCTGTGTATGTGATTTCATGTTGAGTTTGGAATCTGAAAGGAAGAAGGAATGAGTTTCAATTGTTTCTCTATCTAAGCCAGAGATTCTTACAAGGAGTGCAGTCAAAGTGTCTGCAAGGAGTTCATTGACGGAGGGTTTAGATAGAGATAGCTTTTGTTCTCATTCATTCCAAGGGTGCAGTTGGGCACAGGAGCTGTGCAATGAGTGTGCAGGCCAAGGAAGGGTCTCAGGGTTGTAAACCTGAGAGAAGGAATTAAGGATTGTTGTTGCAGGTGTGCATAGAGTCTAGAGGGACTTCAACACTTAGACATGGTTGAAGGTTTGCCGCAAGGAGTGCGTGCAAGAGTTTTCCAGAGGACTTGAAGGTCATGGGAAAAGCTCGAGAAGGATAGGCCTTCAAATTCGTTGAAGGAAAACATGGAGAAAATGTGACTCAAGGTCGACAAGAAGCGTCGCAAGATTTCACGCAGGTGGACAAGTCCTCGTGGAGGAGCACTTGATTCATTTCACAGAATTCATCAGAAGAAATAGACAGTCGAAATTCTCTGAGGAGATTTCACAAAAATCCGTGAGCCGTTAGATCTTGTGGAGGTGAAAGGGAGATACCGTAGGTATTCCTGAGAGGTTCAAAGATTAGGAGGGGCATATCCATTTATCTGAGTCACGAGGTTCGTTGGATCTACATGTATATCGTGCATCGGGGTTTCATCGATTGAAACTCCAAAATATTGCAATGGGACTCGCGATATTGCGATACACGAAATACCGATGAGTAGAAGGATAGTGTGGGCCACAAGAGCTATAGTGGTGGACAGGTGGCACGAGTCATTGGAGTTTCAGAGTTCGGGGAAAGTAAAGTCCCGAAACAAGCACATCAGGATTTGTGATATTGCGAACCCTGAGGTGCCGATGAAGTGAAGGACTGTTGAATAGACAAACCATGCATGCATCGGAGTTTCGGTGTGTCAGGTATAAGGATTCGAGAATACAATTTGTTAGATATCGCGAGTAGGGAAATCATGATAGCGGAAACCCCGACAAGAGAAGGAGGTTAGCGTTGATTGCATCGGGGTTCGTGGTTTCGAGAACCCAAACCACTCAACCATTGACCTCGTGATACCGCGAAGTCCGATCCCTTGATAAGTAAAGAGAGGGGGATCGTGTGAAAGATTCTATGGGTGTAGATTTCTCGATAGGGAAATAGAAGGAACAATTAGTGTTCTTCGGGCTGAGGAAAGAGAAGATCCTGTGAGCGGACGTGTTGGTGAGAGCGCATCGACATCATCTACTATTTCTCTCTTGTTGTTCCCTTTTTGGGCAGGTCACACATGATAACCATGAGGGATATATAGTGATAGTTGCAGGATGAAACATATTATATGAGACATGGAGTAGACTATCCAAGTTGTATACATGACCGTATACATCCATGTACAAAAGAAGAAGAAGAAGCTACTTTTGCTAGATACAAAACATCTCATATGGAGATAGATAATGAGGATCAAAAGTCTCTAAATATGACATGACAAATCCCTCTAGTGTATTTAATCACTCTTCATATCACCAGGTAGAGTTAGTAGATCCAAAAGGGCCTACCCAAAATCATTGCAGTAACCATGAAGAGACCAATCTGGTCCTATGACATTTTGCAAGATGAAAATCTATATAGCATTGATGATCCATATCATGAGCAACAGATGGCTCCAACAGTGGTGAGGTAGGTGGCCCCACCAAGTACCATCTTAGAAGAAGCTAGAGTTCATAGGGATTCAACCCTCATGATCTAGTAAGGAAGAGCAAGCTCCCCAGGACCATTCACAGAAATGTACAAAGCCTGATTTGTGTCCAGAGGATTCTCCCAGCAAGAGAGAGAAGACTATGATAAGACACTTGCTCCAATAATTAGAAGAAGTATATATATATAAAACATGATTCATTAAAAGAATCCAACACAGTATGAGATTCATAGGGAGAAGGTATGACAGTCCTTGTATTGGAGATTGTGTTATCTCTAGTGCCAGTTGGCGTCATACATGAGTTGGGCCATGGAGACATGAATACAATAGAAGATTGAGTGATCTCCAGAGAAAGAGGATAAGTTACCCTCAGTGTCAGTTATTAAGCCACTCTCAATTTGAGATGAAGCTATTGTTGTGATAGAATATATTAGCTATTATCAAAGTTCAGAAGCTATAGTGAGAATGGAGCAACCATTCTCAGCTTCAGAAAGAAAAACTGTAGTTGCAAAGTCTTAGTTCTAGAAGGAACAACTGCAGAGAGAGTAGAGGACATACTCTCAGGTAGTGAGACAGATAGTGCTTTGCAGAAAAAACATAGAGCTAGCACATGATTGTACAGATTGAGTTGCAACTGAGCAAGTGTACTAGTTTGGTACAATGTGATGTGAAAATTTGGTTCGTTGATATATTTGAAAGAACACGAGGATATATATATGTTTTGTGGTGAACACAGTGATTCATTAAATGATTGATCCTAGACATGTTCACTTGATTATGGAAAAACATGTGATGAGGTACCTAAAGGGTACAATTGATTATGGACCCATATATATCTCGGATTGTGACATAAGATTGTAGGACTACACAGAAATAGATTGGGTAGGAAGTGTCACAGACCGAAAAAGTACATCCGAATGTTGATTATGTATGGGATCAGTTGTGATCTCGTGACTCAGTGAGAGGAAGACCTATATGGCACTCAATTACACAGAGGCATACTATGTGGCATCATGGTAAGATTGTGGTGAATAAGTGTGGCTTCGGAAGTTGATTGTAGAATTGTTTGATCTTGAGTTGGAGGAAACCTGTATCTTTTATGACAACCAGAGTTGCATACATTTTTTAGTGAATCCAGTGTGTCATGACAAGTCCAAGCATGTTGAGATCAAGTACCATTATATCTGAGAGATGATACATAAAGGAGCAGTAAAGCTCCAGTATGCTCCTATCGACGAACAGGAAGTAGATGTGTTGACTAGGACTCTATCGAGAGAGAAGTTTGATACTTTAGAGATGAAATTGGTGTTGTCCAAAAGGATTTTCCCTCATGAGAGGGAGTGATGTGTTCCCTAGTAGCGGGAAGTGATGTGTTCCCTAGTAGCAGGAAGTGGTGTGTTCCCCAGTAGTGGGAAGCGATGTGATCCCTAGTAGAGGGAAGTGATGAGATCCCTAGTAGAGGAAACTACCCCAGCGTAGGTTGGTAACCCCAACGCAGGATGGTATGCTACCCTAGGATTGGTTGGTAACCCCAACTCAGGCTAGTATGCTACCCCAACACAAGTTGGTAAGCTACCCTAGTGCATGTTGGTAACCCCAACCCAAGCTGGTACGCTACCCCAGTGCAGGTTGGTAAACACAATGCAGGATGGTACTCTACCCCAGCACATGTTGGTAACCCCAAAACAGGCTGGTATGCTACCCTAGTACAAGTTGGTAACTCCAATGCAGGTTGGTACACTACCCCAACATAGGTTGGTTGCCCCAATGCAGGTTGGTATGCTACCCCAATGCAGGTTGGTAACTCCAACATAGGCTGGTATGCTACCCCAATGCAGGTTGGTAAATCCAATGTAGGCTAGTACACTACCCCAGCATAGGTTGGTAAATCCAACGACGACTGGTACGCTACCCCAATGTAGGTTGGTACTCCAACATAGGCTGGTATGCTACTCTAGTACGAAAGGATGGTGAAAGTGCAGAACTTCTTATGATATATAGATTCGATATTGACAACAAGCCAATGACCAAGTATGCAGAAGTGCAGAAGTAGTGATGATGACCATGACAAGAAAAATACCTTCCTTGCTAAGAGGGAGTGTTGAAGATTGAGTAGCTTCAGAAGACATCCTTATTTTATTTGACCAAGACAAACCCTAAAGAATATTATTATATTATATTTGTTAATTAGGCCCTATTCTGCCTTTGTAAAAGTTGGCCCTATTGTTCCTTGACATGTGAAACATAAAATAAAAGGGTAAAGTAACAAGTCAGCCCAAACCTAATTTTAGATTTGCCAAACCACGATTTATAAGGGAGGCCAGTGGCTCATTTGCACACTCACTCACTAACTCTGCAACCAAGAGAAAATGTGCACAATTTTGAGAGGGAGACACTACTGCAGCTAGGAGGTGACTTGGTGGAGGGTTTTGTTTTATCTCTTGGATGTATATTGGTTAAGTGGTGCGCTACTCTTCCCTAGTCAAGGGTTAGAGGAGGATCTTTTTCTTTGTTAGTTCTCTCTTGGAGAAAAGAATTGTTCTTTGTTGGAAAATCTATATTGAGGAAGTTTGATGGGTTTTTCCACTTAGGGGGTTTTCCCAGGGTAAATCTTGTGCATGTTGTGAATGTTATTCTTTCAGTGATCCTTTATATGTAGTTATTGTGCTAATGGTTTAATAAGTAAACGAACACTAATCTAGTATACTGCTTAAGTAGAAAAATCAATACGTGCTAGTAAGAAAAAGATCACTTGAAGAAACCATATTAAATATGTAGATAATATGGATTTAAAAAAAGAAACTGATGTTCTAGATGGAAGGATCTCAAAAAATTAGGTTATTTTAAAAAATCAACACTGAAAATGGACTTCGGATGTGAAATTTATTCCCTTTTCAAAAAAAGGAATAAACGGTAACCAAAGAGCCATGTGGCAAGTAGAAGTTGGTCCATGTGGTGATACCCCTTCAAATAACATCACTTTTACAAATAAGTTGCTTTATGAAGTGACCCACTTTTATAAAAAGAAGCGGGGATCACTTTTACAATGAATTTACTTTATGAAAGAAACTTGCATAAAAAATAAATAACTTTAAAATAAAGCTACTTATAGTGATTCACTTTTATACTTGAAGTGGAATACACTTTACAATGGATGCATGAACCAAAAATGTGACTTGAACTCAAGACCTCTTACTTAATAAAAAAACTTTTAACTAAGTGATCTAGTGAAAAACATATTGTATTGTTTAGAAGGAGGATTGTTGTTGTTGATGGCCTTGGAGAGCGTGCTCATAAAAATATGTTTTCACACAAGAAAACAATTTCGCTTCTCTATGTCAACAAGGGTTAGATCTTGGTTAGCTTACCTGGAAAATGCACACTTTCTGATATGTTTCTAATTTTTTGAAATCACACAGAGCATGGGGAAAAGAGAATACATAGATTCAAAAGAGTAGCAAGCCAAAAACAAAATAGAAGACTGAAATAAACCGAAATAATACTCTGCAAAAATTTTAAAAAGGGTTTATTCACACTTTACACCTTTGGATCTCACTAAAATGGTCATATCTTGGGAAAACAAAAACCTTTTCAAGTGAAACGAAAAACATTCCTCACTGAAACAAATGCTACAGACGTAATGGAACAATCTTCTCAACCCAAAAAATGTATGGAAATGGTATAAACTAGAGATGAGGCAACTTGGCTTCATGATCTCGATCTACAACATGAGCGAGTCTTCAAACCTTCTCTGATAGAATGTTCAACAACACAGGTATTCCAACAGAGGAAGAACACCTTCAATAATCAATCACTCAACCAGATCAATTATCAACACGCCGATATTTTGATGTGGTAAAACCCCTACCGGGAAACATCCATGACCCCAACCAACGTGGCCACTTGGAGCAATTTATTAATGAAAAAGAAACAAGTTATAGAGAGATTTACAAGAGAGATTTTCATAATTGATCATCTACAAATGACCCTCCATGCTATTTAAATAGATATAATGGACCAATTAGGTGTTAAGCAATGAATCAATGTAGTCATTAAGATCAAGGAGAATATGAATCGTCGGATCAGTCTACGTCAGGAACATATCATGACCGTCGGATTTCCTAACTACAAATGTATACTAATCATACTAAAGAAACACACTAAGAAACACACTTTTACCTAATGAAACATTATACCAAGTAGATCTTAACTAAATCCTAAGTGTCTAAATATCCTAACACTTTTTCACGGGGAACCTTTTGTTTTTCCTTGTTTTGAAAATGTTGGTCCCCCCTATATTACTACATTGAGTCTTCTTGGATTCACCATAGGGTTAACGGTCTGGCTATTTTCCACTCTGGTGATCCCAAATGCTCTTGGTGCTTCAAATGCAAGTCCTCCACCCCAAGGACATCAACCTCATGTTGACCCTTTTCCTTCTTTGCTCATTGCATCTTCTTCCCTTCTTCTTTTCCTGGTGAAATCCTTGATGTTAGTAACCAGGTCACTAAGAAGAAGAAGAAAAATAAACAAGGGGGGAATCAACCAACCGCTATTAAACATGCTCGGAGTGTTGATTATATTGACAAGTCTACCTACACATGTCGCAAGCCCAAATTCCCTTGCAAGCTTTGTAAGGGTGACCACCTTCTTACAGATTTCCCTAGCCTTCCCAAGGTATTAGAAGTGTGGTCTATGAGTTCCCAACAACCCGCATCACCAGCCTTTGAACATCATGATGATGACAACCCATCAACCAATAATCATCAGATTTGGGGAAAAAAGGGTTAAGTCAAGATTCCTTGCCGGTTATGCAGAGAAATGCACTTCACTTACCGTTTAACTCGTATGGATGAAGCTTCATAATTTTTGGAAGACATTGCAATTTCCTAGAAACAACCTCCAGTTGATTCCCATAAACCTTCTCCCAACCAACCATTGGTTGATGAAGTGGTTGGTCTGATTCCATCCTTGGTTGATCCCGCTCTCCCCTTGGAGAGTGAATTTAATAAAGTGGTCGGTCTAATACAATCCTCAATCGATCCCACTCTTCCCTCAGAGAGTGAAGTGGATACCTATTAGGTTCTTATTGTCACTTCATATTTCTCTGGACAAGGGGACATTTCACATGTTTCAATAGAACCCCCTCTAAGTACTGAGGTAATTTCCTTTGATTGGGATAGGCTGGTGGAACCTCATCTTCATTCCTACCTTCCTTTACAAATCCTATTGCAGTTTTGTGATAATATCACGATACATCACACTATTATAGACGAAGGAGATTCTGTTAGTATTCAATCCTCAAATGATTGGCTATTGGTTCCCCCCAGTTTGTGTTGGTGACCCATCATCTGTGGGATTTAAATAGAATATATAACGAGCCTTTAGGGATTCTTCCTTAGATTCCCATCATCTTAGGAGGGAAAACTATCTATATCATTGTTATGGTAATCCAAGGCCCCATGGAGTTTTATTTTCTCCTTGGGAAGGATTATGTTTACACTATGAAATTTTTCGTGTCCACACTCTTTCGAGTGATGAATTTATCTCATAATCAAAACATTGTGACCATTCACCAGTTTTCATTCGTTGGTCCTGATTTGACTGTCGAACATCCAACTCCTTTGAATGCTCCATCTATACAAGTGGTATCCCCCCCGCCACATGTTACTTATGTGGCATTATGTCCCATGCCTTCAATTACTAATGAGAAGGAGCCTCTCGCTACATGCTCATCTTATTTGGAGTTAGATTTGGTAGTTGACATGGTGAACCACTCAATAAGGGATTTGAAGCCTGATCTTTCCATTATTACCCATACTGAGTCCCTTGAAATGTATTCCTTCTAGAGTGTTGTTATTCCATCTAATGAAGACTTCTTGGAAGCCATGATCAAGGGTTTCGAGAAAATTTCCCGACTTCTTGGAAGCCATGATCAAGGGTTTCGAGCAAATTTCCCATTTATGTGTCAAGCTCGTTAAAAAATGAAATAGAGGATTATGAGCATAGTTCACGTTTCTATGTCAATCTCATTAAAAATTGAAACATATGATCATGAGCATAGTTATTTTCATCTATCAAGCTCATTAAAAAATGAAATAGATAACCATGAGCATAGTTAATTTTCTATGTCAATCTCATTAAAAAATGAAACGAACCCCCTTCCGATTGAGTCGAGTCTTTCACTATATCTCGTAAATGTTGAATCAAGTCTTTCACTAGATCTCATAAACATTGAGTCAAGTCTTTTGCTAGATATCATAAATGTTGAATTGATTCTTTCACTAGATCTCATAACTGAACCTTCATTTCTTCCGCATGTGTCAATTGATCCTCTTTCTTCCTCCCCCTCTGGTGAACCTTTTCCTCCTAGTAGATAGAATTTTGATTGAGTGCGGAAGAAGATTCGACGGATGAAATAAAGATTAGGGGGCATGTCTCCAGCCTATGGGAATCATGTTGGAGTTAATATGCTAGCCTCTGTTGATTATGTTGGGGGAAAAGTACCAACCTATGGACATCATCTTGGAAAGAAACCCACCAATAAGTATCACCTCGAGCATAGTTTCATTTTTGGTTTCAAGATCGTGTAAAAATGAAACCAACCCCAAACATAATTTATTTTCTAGTTTCAAGATCGTGTAAAAATGAAACTAGCCCCGAGCATAGTTTATTTTCTTGTTTCAAGCTCAAATAAAAATGAAACCAACCCAGAGAAAAGTTTCATTTGATGGTTTCAATATTGTGTAAAAATGAAACCAACCCCAAGAACTTTTTTATTCTCTATGTCAAGCTCATTAAAAAATGAAGCAGACAACCGAGCATATTTTTATCACTTTTTCAGGCTTGTAAAAACTGTATGAAAAAAGAACTCTTTGGAGTCTCCTTTAAGTTCTTTTTAGACTCGCTAAAAATGAAAAGATTGTCAAGTGATCTTGTTTCATTTCACACTCATTAAAATGATTTGAAAGGGCATCTATTCGATGTAATTTTAACCCTTTTTTTCGGACCGAATGAACTAATTACAAAAAATGAATACTCTAGTCAACTTTGGCTAGAAGAGTTCTCCCTTGTATTGTTTTATACTTTTTTAGGCTTGGGGGACTAATTTATGAAAAATAATACCCTTGCAGTCTTCTATAAGTTCTTTTCAAACTCTCTAAACATGAAAATACCGTTGAGTTTACCTTCTTTGGGCTTATAAAATTATACATTGAAGGACCAATATGGGATATATGGGATCAAACCCCTCCTTTTTCAGGTTCGTTAAACATGTGATGGGGGAATCATTGAAGATGATCTTTACCGAACATCTATTATCCTCCTCAATCTCATTTAAAAAGAAATAGGTATTCACCATTCATGGTGGGGGACAATTTGAGGGAAGTGGGTCATTTTTTTGGAAAGCATTATGGAAACTGTTTGTTGTCACCGTTGAACATGGCACATGTTTTCATATTGTATTACAGTTGGGTAATCTACTTGTATTTGATTCATACCAATCACATGATTTATCTCTACTCCTTTATTCGAAGAGTTCCCATGTGATCGTTGCACTATGTTTTGGTTCTTATCTGCTCGAGTCAATGTTGCCAAGTCAGTTTTTGTGCCTCACAATGTTCAAGGGAAGTTCCACTTCAAACCAACCACTCTGCAATATTACCAACCTCCATCCTTATGTTAGTTTGTTCTCATTTGATCTATCATATTACATCACTTTTTTCTTTCAGTTTCATGTCGATGATGGGGGATACATCATGGCCCTCCTTCGACGAGTCTGTTCCTGTTGACTTTAACACATTATCTAGGAATTAGACTTAGAAACTAGTTAGTACCTTGGAATCTTCATGCATCAATGGAAAGTAACCTCACCTTTAGTAGAAATTTTACATAATTGGCCCCTGATCAAATGATTCCATGAGTTTTCAACTTCAACTCATTTGTTCACATTTGTTGGAATGTATTAGGGTACCTTGGGAGTCATTTTCATCATTAGTGTTTTCCCTCGTTCTTGTTAATGATATCAATCAATGATTGGTAATCAATTGGTTTCTACCATGTTTGACATCAAGACATATATTCACATGGATAGATTCATACCATTGTGGGATTGAGATGAAGACCTTGGGAACTGCTCAGACACCCAAGTTGCGATGGAGACTATTTGAGTACTTAGAAGATTCCAATATCTTCAACATGTTGGAAATCTCATTGATGTATATGTTTTCACATGGATCCACTTTGTATTGGTCTATGGTTATGTTTTCTCATACCGTAACTCCACTATGTATTCTTTCGTGGATACAACCTGATTGAGTCATGGAGGTATGGACCCATGATGTATATTTGGTGGCCATATCATTATTCAGTACTTTCATGGATCCATAGTGTATTGGTCGGCGACCATGCTTTGAGTTAAGTGTATTTCGAGCATGGGTATGCCTACCTCATGGATGATATGTATAAATTGTTTGATGTTTAATTGCATCTTCCGCTAGGCTCTCCTATTCCAACACCCTTTGCACACATATTTTTAAAGTGTTTTGACCATCAACTTTTCTTCTGACCTCACACTTTATGGGGCATATGTTACAAACATATTTGCCAGACTTAAGTGAGGGAGTGTTTTTCATGATCCCTAGACATGTTGAGGGAGAAATTTATCACATGAAGTTCAAAATACTGTGTGCACATTTATTATTCATTTTTATTGAAAAAATGAACTTAATTTAGTGTGAGATTCCACCTCACATCTAGTTTCCTAATCTCAAGGAAAAGTCGAGAGTCTCATGGATGGTTGAGAGATTTTCTCAAGCCAATATCCTAATTTGATGGATCTTGAGAGATATTTCCTCCCTAAAATCCTTAAGAGATATTTTCTCCCTAAAAATATTGGAGATCCCAATTTAGTGGATCTAGTGAGTGATCTTCTCCTTGGTTTGTTGAGTTAGTTCTCAATTGGAAAATTATTCAAATTCCTTAAGTGAGAGATTAATAAGGGAACTTGGGAATATCATAACTCTGATCTTGTGACATTCAAGAGAGAGGGAGAAGGGTTTTCAGAGTGTCTAACCTTTGATCTTGTGAGGAGGTAGTTCATAGCATCATACCTATCGTTTGGTAATCCATGAAGGGGATAAAAAAATGAGAACTTCGAGGAATTGTTGCAGCATCGTCATTGAGGTTGTAAATATTCCATTTCTTTCCACTTTTAATATATAACTTGGCTTATTTCTATTAATGTCTACATTTTTCATTTTATGAATGTTTATATTTGTCTTGTTTAAGTCCAGCATAGATAAATCTACTTTCGTCTAATGATATACGGTACCAGAAGAAGATTGTCTCATCTCTTGCAGGAGGGCTACTTCCATACTCGAAGCTTGGAGATAAAGTTCAATAGTTGGAGCAATGAGGAAAACCTACATGAAAGAGGTAAGCCATCCATATTTTCCTCTTTCTCTCTCTCTTTTGATTTCATTAATGAACATATAAATTAGTCTTAAGGGAATTTAGTGTCCAATTTTTTCCCTTCTGTCTTGGATCAAAGGAGACCCAATCCAAGGGGGATTTCACCTGTTTGTGGGAGGGATTCAGTGATGGAAACTATCATTATTGCATCAGTGTTGGAAACTTTCACTAATGCATTTGGAGGTGATGAAAGTCTACTCTTGGATCTTAACAACTACACAAATGAAATTATTAGATATTGGAAAAAATCACACAATAAACTATATATAAAACTAGTGATTTGTAACTATATATATAACGTCTACTATGTCCATGTGGTCTCTCCTAGATAGACTTTGTTGTAGGTTTTGAAGGCCCAACCCCTCCACCAACATCACCTGAAGATCCTTCCTGGGGAGATAGTGTTGTGAATGTGCTATGTTGTACTATGCTATGGGTCAAGATGAAAATGGAGATTTGAGTCTGGCTACTATTTTATGATACGGGAGGATGTTGGGTAGGGGGGTTAGGCCTACACCTAGGAGGATGAGGCCATCTCAATGGATCACTCCTAGTTTTTTTTTGATCTTGTGTGGACCCATGACCCACCCCTTGCAATTCACCAATATCAAAGTAGTTTACATGGTGACCCAAGATAAATTGAGCCCACAATTTTCTAAGGAAATACAATGGGACCTTCTTATTATTTCAGGGGGGTTGCTAAAAACCATGAACCACCTATCCATTTAGTTGTCTACAAAATTTTGGTGGGTGCACTAGTCCATGAAAATAAACTTCTTTGTCAGTCTAGGTTGTTTTTTGGATATGGGGTCAATAAACAAGGCTATCAAATCTTGTTTTGAAATGTTTAGATCATTGACTTGGCTTCTATCCAAACTCACCCTATATACTCAAAAATTCTAGCCATGTAATTAGAAATGTGCGATAACTGGCCTTGGGCATTAGCGATTGAAGAAAAAATGGTATCCACTAATGTAGCTAGTGAAAGGCATGCGGGCTTAAATATTGTATCAGGGTAATGACCTAAGAACTACATCAATATCAAAGTTTGCATTTCATGTTTATGGGTTGGGGTTTGTTCTATCTTCATTTAGTGATGGTGGGCATGGGTTTTATTCAAGTGAAAGCTCCATTTGATTTAAATATGTTGCATTTAAAGAGAGAAAAATATCATTTTGTTTGTTTTTATAATTAAAAAAAAATATGAAATAAAAATAGAAGAAGGTTTAGAAAACATACCTAGAACCGGTCAAACAAG
This sequence comes from Picea sitchensis, assembly GCA_010110895.2. Classification (NCBI taxonomy): domain Eukaryota; kingdom Viridiplantae; phylum Streptophyta; class Pinopsida; order Pinales; family Pinaceae; genus Picea; species Picea sitchensis. The sequence goes on from SNQJ01S0014722.1 coordinate 68,791, forward strand.
AAGTTAACACTCCTACAATGCCTCTTTAAATTTCTCAATGCCTCCTCAAAATGCACCGCACAATTAGGTAAGAAAGAAACCACAATATTTTCCAAATAAATAATTATAGCAGTGCACACACGCTTAGGAAATCACATTTTTTCTTGAAAACATTAACTTGACATTGAGTTGGCAAGATTTTGTGCATGTTTCTGAGAATGTGAGCATGTTCATGTGTGTGCCCATCCTTCCAGACCCCATTACCACTTTTTTGATCATCAACTTCATGCAAGTGCCCCACACTCATACAAAATGTATGCACCTTTAGGAAATTGGTAGAGGGTTGGAGAGATTGGGGGCATAAGATTTATGAGACGACTCCTCGGACTTTGACTACTCGAATTTGTATGGTTTCGAGAACTCATGCTTATGTAGCTTCATGTCTTTTGTAGATTATATTCTATTAAACATTGCTTTATGCCAATAGTTAGTCAAAATTATGCCACAACAAGCTTGCTATTTAAACCAAATTTGCTAGCATTCATTGTGCCCAAGTTTGTTAGCATTCATTGTGCCCAAGTTTGTTAGCATTCATTGTGACCAAGTTATGACATTGATCACAAAGTTTATGGGTATATAGTGACACCGGCTTAATACTTATGTCAAGTTTGTTACTTGCATTCGATATGCATGAACAAAGAATAATGAAATTTGATTAATCATAGTAAGAAATAAAAAAACTACGTTGAATTTGAAACAAAAATGTTCTTCCAATTTCAAAACCTTTTGTTTGAATTAATGCTTTTAAATTTGAAAAATACTATCCAAGAAATGTTGTTTCATAATTTATAACTAAAAGTTTTAAATTTAAAAGATATACAGGCATATACGCTTGGCATTTAAGTTAAATTAGTTAATGATTGTAGTGCCCAAGTTCTGAATTGATGCCAAAGTTAATGGGTATAGTGACACAAGCTTTACATTTAAGCAAAGTTGGTTAGCAATCATCGTGTCCATAGAAATGATAAGGAGACAATGTTTACGTGGATATCAAATTGGTTAGCAATCCATATCTATATTAAAAATGTCTATATTATTGATGGATATGGATATGGTAATCCATATCCATATCCATCAATAATATAGACATTTTTAATTCCATAATCAATAGATCAACAATTAAATTAATGGAGGATTGAATTTAAAGAAAACACAATTATTGGTTGTGTTTTCACCGTCCTATTTTATACTCTCTATCCTATTTTTAAAATAAAAATGTTTATCAATTTAATAAAAAAATTCTATCTATTTTAACAAATGATGTACAAAATGATATACAAAGTAAATTTGAAATCAATAATTGTTTATTCAAATAAAAACATTTAAAACTGATTTAAAATAATAGTTTTAAATTAAAATAATAATAATAATAATAAAACTCCATTTAAAATAATAGTTTTAAATTAAAATAATAAATAATAATAATAATCAAAAAAATATTAAAGAGATGGTAACATAAAATTTTCACAAAATTATTGAAAATTATTAACCGAGAGCAATGTTTATAAATATATAATAATAAAACCTAAAACTATGGATAAATATAATATAATATTAATGAGTTTTTACTATACAAATGACAAAATGGTGGATGAAAAGTCAATTGTTAAGCACTTAAGGTCAAGATAGAGGACCACAAGGCTCAAAATAGTGATATTGATGGACGAGTTTCATTATACAACGATAAAAGGGTGGATGAAAAGACAATTGTTATGCTGTTAAGGGTCAAGATAGAGGACCACAGCCCCAAAAATAGTGATACCTAATAATAACCAATTTCAATTTGAATGGAAGGAAACCTCAAGAGCATCTAGGGACATATGAACATAATACATATAATATTAATGAGTTTCATAATACAATGACAAAAGGGTGGATGAAAAGACAATTGTTATGGAGCCAAGGTCAAGGTTGAGGACCACGAGCCCAAAATAGTGATACCGACACACCAATTTCAATTTGAATGGAAGGAAACCTCGAGAGCATGTAGAGACATATGAATATAATACATATAATATTAATGAATTTCATTATACAATGACAAAAGAGTGGATGAAAAGACAATTGCTATGCAACCAAGGTCAAGATAGAGGACCATGGGGCCCAAAATAGTGATATTGATTCACCAATTTCAATTTGAATGGAAGGAAACCTTAGTAGCATCTAGAGACATATGAACATAATACATATAATATTAATGAGTTTCATTATACAATAATAAACGGGTGGATAAAAAGATAATTTTTATACAGCAAATATAGAGGACCACTAGACCCAAGACAAAAGAGTGAATGAAAAGACAATTGTTATGCCGTCAAAGTTAAGACAAAAGAACATGAAACCCAAAATAGTGATTAAGATAAAAAACCATAGTTCAAAATAGTGATGCCCCTCACCAATTTCAATTTGAACTAAAAAAAACCTAAACACCATACATATCAACAAAATACATATAATATAATATTAATCAACAAAATACATATAAGGAGTTTCATTATATAAAATGACAGATAAAAAATAATTGTTATATGGTCAAGTTAAAAATAGTGAGATCTACACATAATATACAATAATTTTAATTTAAATGAAATGAAATGTTGAGAGTATTCATATTTTTTACTTTTTGATTTGAACTTGTGACCTTGTACAAGGAAACACATATTATCAACCAAAAGACAATAAAATTTGAATAGATAATAAAATTTGAAATGAAACATATATTCTTGAAAAAAGAAAATGAGAAAAAAAAAGAATGGATAAAAAGAAAATGATACAAGATCAAGATAGACTACCATTGAACCGAAATAAACGAGAATTGTTTTTTTAAATAAAAGAGAATTGTTATGGGGTCAAGGTCAACCACTCGGCCCAAAATAGTGATACCGACACACCAATACCGTGGGAGTATCCGGAGACATATAAACAGAATACCGTGGTGATCTGCAATTGCAATTTCCAATTCTCAAGCGTTTTTCAGTATGGGCGAGCATAGCTTCTGCCATCCACATTCCATGGTTTTCTCTCGGTCTCCACAATTTGTCGCATCAACGCTTCTTCTTGTGAAGCCGCTGTAACCCACATATCCAAAGGAAGGTTGGTGAGGAAAGAATCGCTTTCTTTGACCAACTAATAAGAAGGAAAATGTCCAACCAATGAGGGGGAAAACTTCCAACCCTTTCTAATTATGGAACAATTGAGTAATTGGTAAATGTTTGGGAAAGTTGAAAATGTAGATGATAAAAGTAGGGGGATATGTGAAATTTAGGAACAAACCATGAATGAGAGTAATCAGAACAAGTCTCAGCATATAGATGATAAAAGTAGGGGGGATATGTGAAATTTAGGGATAGGGTGTGTGTTGAAATGGACTTGGATGATGGGTTACCAAATAGTCTTGAAGTAGTAGCAAGAAGGTGGGCTTATCACCAATCCCTCCATTATGTTCGTAACCTTTTTAGATGTGTATCTCTTTTAGATGCTCAGATTGCCATAAATATGGAGATTTAAAACATGGTTGTACAAAGAGCTTTGAGATAAGGGAATTGGCAATGGGTGTCACAAAGGAGGTCAAGGATTTGGTATATAAGGTTAATGAAGTAATGCTAGAGAACGAAAATGGGAATATCATGAATTGTCAAAGGGAAACCCCTAAGATCAATGTGGAGATTTCTCTTGAAGAGTCCATGAAGGGATCATCAAGTTATTGTACAATGCCAAGTAATGATGACCAAAGTATTGTGCTTTTGTTCAACAATGCCACTGAACATCTGGATCATGTTTATAATCTAGACCTGTTAATGATTCAAGAAATAAGTATGTAAGGAGAGAAGGTGAGGAATTTCTTAACTCGTATTTTTAATGGATGGAATTTTGTCATTTATGATGGTGTAGGTAAATAAAGAGGATCGGTAACAGGATATAAATGCGTCATTTATGGTGTTGTAGGTAAATGCATAGGACTGGTAACATGATGGAAACAATTATTTAATTTGCAAAACACTAATATTGTTCCATCAGGGATATGGAAAAGATTATTCTAATTGGAATTATAAAAGTCCTCTATATAAAATTATGGACCCTACAATGACAGGTTAAATTATTTGGAGAAATTATTTTAACCATAAATATTGAGAGGTCAAAATGTGTTATTTTCCAAATGCTTAAAATATCCAAATAAATGAGAAGTACACACCATGTACCCAATGTGAGCATTGAGCACAACTCCAATAATTATAAGAGAGATAAGTTACACAATAACTCCTTAAAGAATAAGAGAATCTCCAAATACCGCATATATGCCCCCACTTGGGGTCATATCATATACATTTAACCCCATGTATGGCCCCCTTGGGGTCATATCAAAATGTCATTGTTTGAGGGGATATGAACTTTTTCTAAGGTAGGGAGAAGTGTGGGGTGAAGTTGGTAGGATGGAACCATTGGCTACCTTTCTATTGGAGAAGCTAGAGAAGGTAACTCTTTGTGATCCAAATCCAATTAATTTGACTCCTAATATTTTTGCAACGAGAGTCTGAAGGATGAAAAGAATCCCTTGGGATTCTTCATGAGATTTTGGCTTAAGGATGTGTCACAGACCCCCGACCCTCAGATCGATATCTGCACAGGATCGATCTTCTTCGAATCCGCAGAACTGAAATAGTTCTTTCGGGCCCTCACTGGAATCCCACAAATTTGATCCACAAGTCCTTCCATGAAAACCCCACATACACAACGTGCACTAGGCGTGAGTCTTCACTTCCTTCTCACCGAACTCGAAATAGAGTTCCCCCTTGACCCAATGGTCCTAGCTGTACCAGGATTTCGATAACCAGGAGTTTGAAATGTAGTGACCCAAACCACTACCTCCCCTACTTTTCGAACACTGAAATGCCGAAATGTCGAAAAGGGGTGCTATTCCTCCGAATGCTTTTGGGATTTCACGATTTCGCGAGTCAGGGCTTGACGTTTCCTAACTTCTATCCTCTCGAACACCCGAGTCCTGGAATGCCAAAAAGGGCTTAATGATATTTGGCTCCTACCTTAGCCATCCACATCCTTTTGTAGATTTTCCCGAAACCTTGAGTGCTCGCCACGTGTCCTCCTCAATGGACAGTCCTATCCCTTTCGCGAATTCTCCTTTTGCAATTTCGACGACTCTTCACTCCCGATCTCTCGGTGTCCAAATCCATGAATTCCCGAAATGGCTCATATCTTTTCAGGATTTTGTGAACTGGGAATTCACAATGTAGTGACTCCAAAATCTCTTGTCACACCAATCCCCGAATTCCTGAAATGTGAATTCGCACAAGATCCGACGACTCTCATTGGATTGGATCCAACGACCCCTATCTATCCTGAGCTTATGGGTGATTGTAAAGGGACTCACCTTAACCCCCTTACTCCTTTGCAATATTCGATGGATCTCAGGTCTTCGGTGCTTCTCCACGAAGTGTTCCCACTGTCCGTTTCAACTCCTCTCCTGCGTGACCTCCCAGAGGTTAAACTACGTGCACCTTCCTCCAGATCCGATGGTTATGGATCCTTTGCACTAGATCAGACGACCCATATCTATTTCTCTTCCTTGTGCTCTCTTCTCTTGTTGTCTGGACTTGAAACTTGACAGTCCAGATCTCATCTCTCTAGCTGATCTAACGATAGTTGTGCTCTACCTCTTGAGCTTGAGAACTTCCTCCCTCCCCTTGGGATATTTTCTAAAGTTTCAAAGGCTTCGACCTTTGCTTCCTCTGTGAGCTCAATTCCCTTGGATATCGCCTGTGTTCTAGGAACTCTATCCCTCCTGATCTTTGTTGACTGTGAAACCTCAAAGGGTTTCTCGACCTTCTTCTCACTCTATTGTTACTTGGTGCTCTAAGGCACTATCCTTTCTGAGCTTTATTTCTCTGAACCTCAAAGCTTCCTTCAAGCTCTACAACCTCTTGTAGGACCTTTTCATGAAATGGCACTATCTCTTCTGAGCTTATCTGTGGCTCTGAACTCAAAGTGCCTATGCCCCTTTCTCTCCTTGAAGGGATGTAAGTGCCCTTTGGAAACTTCCTACTCAAGCACACTTTGTTGAGCCTATAGGGTGTTCCGTAACCCTATGAGTGTCTCCTCCTGTGACACTTCTCTTCTTTACGAACTCAAATAAGAGCTTCTTATGTGCACACTTGCATCAACTCAATGCCCACCTAGCAGAGTTCTCCAAAATCCTCAGTGACTCTAGTTTTCTCACCGAATTCGAAATAGAGTTCTCCTCAATGCATCCTGTGCATTTGCTCAATGCCCTCCTGGAAGAGCCTTTACAAAATTCTCAGCAATTATGCTTCTTTTCTCTGTGCTCTCCTCTACACAGTTTCTCCTTCAAGGTGTTCAAAAACCTTGAGGCTTCCTCCTTGAGTTAATGACTTCCACTGGGGTGCCCTCTTGGCACATCTTTGTCTGAAATTCCATAGAATTCAGAAGTGCACTCCTTGCACTGGCTTGCAGAACCCGCAGTATTCTGTCATGCAACCTTTTGCATGAAGCCACAAAGAACCCAAACCTGAAATCAAAGAACTCATAGATAGGAAAATCTATCTATCTCCTGTATATGGAACTTAACATACATCTACAACATGAGTGAACACACAACATTCAATAAAGACACATAAACACATAGAGAACACATATTCAAAAAAAACTACTTGTATTAACATCAATGTCTAATTATAATGTGTTCGAGCTCGGACTACAACAGAATCTCGGCTCTCCTCTCCTATCTCTATCTTCCTATTCTCTCCCTTTCTTCTCTTTTTTTCTCCCTCTGCCTAACTGAAAAATAAAAGAATATATTTTTACAAAAGGGGGCTCCTCGAGCGCTTCCCTCCATCCTCATATACTCTTATTAATTTACATTCAATTACATTGAATGGTTGTTTAGTCCGAATTGGATCTAGATCTCAGCCTTACAATCATTTAAGACAACCTTTATCTAAAGCCTGTGTAAATGCATGGATTTTGGCTCTTCGGCCTTACAATGATTAAATACAATTTCAAAATTTGAAATTTTAAAGTGAGAGGGTTGCGCCTCTCCTCTCCATTGAAGGTGCGCTTGATGTGTTGGCTAGCTGGCGTGTTGCTGGATTGGAGTGATGCTCCTGCATCATACTCCTCTGCTGCAAAAATCATGAGCTCCTCCTCATGAGCTTCCCATCATGGCTATCAAAATCCACCTCGATCCCAAACAGTTCTTTGGAGTTGTCCATCTGCTCCACTGCTTCGTTGCTGCTACTGCATTTGTTGCCCTGCTGGTATGGTAGGTTCTCCTTTGCTCAACTCCCCTTTGCTGACCGCTTCTTCTGATATGATCATCATCCTTTTGATCTCCTCAATTATCTCATCCAACTGCTCCCAGGGTTGGCTCTCCTTTTGCAGCCTTCTCCATTGCACTTCTTCCCTACAAATGGGTAGACCAACTAGATCTCCCATGCCATATTCTTCCTTTGTGGCCTCAACTTGCCACCCTGCTGCAAAATTCATCTCTACAGTCTTATCCTCTTGACTAACCTGTTGTTCAGTCACCTTCTCTGACAGACTTGCTTCTACCATTTCCCCTTGTGCTCGTTGAATTCTAGCTTCCTCCAGCTACTCCTCAGACTGGAATTCTCCTTCATCTTCTGTTGCACGCTTTGACACTACAATTATCATCATTTGTTCAGCTCCCTGGTTGAAATTTCTAAGTGATTCCTTGGAATGCTCCTCTGCTAACATTTACATGATTTTCTTCTCATGGAAGTCATCTACTGTTTCTGGGTTGTTCAACCAATCCTTTATCATTTCTAACTCCTTATCCCATGGAGTGAGCATCTTATCTTCATGCTCTTGTTCTGTTCTCAGCTTCAGTGTTGCAGGTGTCTTTGCTTCAGCTACCTGGCTGAAATCTTTGAGCCATTCTTACAAATTCTCATCTTCTTCTCCTTCTACTGGGGTATCTCCTAATGTCTGCCCCATCTCTTTGAGAGTCACAGTTTGTCATCCTTTCACTGTTGCTGCATTGGAAGCACACACGTTGGCCTCAACTGGGCTATATGGTAGGAATACCTTTATCCCTCCAATCATCAGAATGCTCTTCTGATCTTCCTTCTCTATCAGTTGTCCATGCTAATATGAACTCACCTCTGAGCTCATCTCTCTCCCTTGCCCTCCTGGCATTATGGAGTTTCTCCTCTTCCTCTACCCACATGGCAGTCTATGAGATCAGCCGATCCCATCTCAGTGCCCTCCTAACAATTTCAACTTTCAGCACCGCCCTCCTGGTAGTATACGAGATCTTCAATTGATCTCTTTCTATTGCCCACCTAGCAATTTGAAAGTCCATCTCTACCCACTTAGCTATCTATGAGATCTTCCAGTGATCTCTCCTCTTCATCATCACTGATATTTATCCCAGCTTCTGGTTCACACACATGAACCATCTCCTCTTCATCTCTGAGGCTTTCCACATATCTCAACCATTCCTTCAATAGCCTTCGTTGTCCTCCAGCCAACAATTTCTTGACTGGCCACTTTGCTTTCCTCCTCAGAGGCCATTCATACACCCAATGTGTCTTTGTGTTCTGCTACACCCGTAGTGCAAGCTCCTCCATCCTCACCCTCACCTTGATGAGTTCTTTATCCATTTCATCTTTTCTCTATTGGTGGTGGTTCTTCTTTCCACCACGTCCATGGCCTTCTGTAGCCATATTTCTGTTCTTGTCTACCCTCCTGGAAAAATTGTTGTTGTCACTCTGTAACCATGAGTGCTTCCAACCTTTCCTACAGTCTTCCTAATTTTCTATTGACTGCTGCGCACCTTGCAACAATCATCACAGAGCTTCAACACTATGTCTTCCTCTTCTTCTGTCTATAAGCAAAGCTCGACACTCCCTGCCTCTGTCGCCTACAAAAGTCAAATACTGCTCTGATACCACTTGATGGTGTGTATCAGAGTATTTTATTCATCTACTCTGCCTCCCTCTGCCTGCAGTCTACAGACAAAAATTGGCTTTGATACCACAATGCCGCAGACCCCCGACCCTCAAGCCAAGATCCGTGCAGGATCGATCTTCTTCGAATCCATAGAATTGAAATAGTTCTTTTGGGCCCTCATTGGAACCCCACGAATTTGATCCACAGGTCCTTCCACAAAAACCCCACCTGCACAACCTGCACCAGGCGTGAGTCTTCACCTCCTTTTAACCGAACTCAAAATAGAGTTCTCCCTTGACCCAACGGTCTTGGCAGTAGCGATATTTTGGTAACCGGGAGTTTGAAATGCAGTGACCCAAACCACTACCTCCCCTACTTTCTGAACCTAAAAATGTTGAAATGTCGAAAAGGGGTGCTATTGCTCTGAATGATTTTGGGATTTCACGATTTCACGAGTCAGGACTCCACGTCTCCCGACTCCTGGCCTTTCGAACACCCGGGTCCTGGAATGATGAAAAGGGCTTAATGGGCTTTGGCTGCTACCTTAGCCACCCACATCCTTTCGGATATTTCTTCGAAACCTTGACTGATCGCCACGTGTCCTCCTTGATGGACGGTCTTGGTCCTTTCATGAATTCTCCTTTCGTGATTTTGGCGACTCTTCACTCTCGATCTTCGGGTGTTCAAATCCCCGAATTCCCGAAATGGCTCAGATATTTTTGGGATTTCATGATCCCGGAGTTCACGATGCAGTGACTCCAAAATCTCTTGTCGCGCCAATCCTCAAATTCCTGAAATGTGAATTCTCACAAGATTCGACGACTCTCATTGGATTGGATCCAACAGACCCTATCTCTCCTGAGCTTATGGGTGATTGTAAAGGGACTCGCCATAACCCCCTTACTCCTTTGCAAGATCCGATGGCTCTCGGGTCTTCGACGCTTCTCCACAAAGTGTTCCCATCATCTGTTTAAGCTCCTCTCCTATGCAACCTCCCAAAGGTTAAAATCTGCACACCTTCCTCCGGATCCAATGGTTATCAGTCCTTTATACTAGATCAGATGACCCAAATCTATTTCTCTTCCTTGTGCTCTTTCCTCCTGTTGTCTAGACATGAAACTCGATGGTCCAGATCTCATCTCTCCACCTGATCTAATGGTAGTTGTGCTCTACCTCCTGAGCTTGAGAACTTCCTCCCTCCCCTTGGGAGATTTTCTAAAGTTTCAAAGGCCTCAACCTTTGCTTCCTCTGTGAGCTCAATTCCCTTGGATATCACCTGTGTTCTAGGAACGCTATCCCTCCTGAGATTTGTTGACTGTGAAACCTCAAAGGGTTTCTCAACCTTCTTCTCACTCTGTTGTTACTCAGTGTGCTAAGGCATTATCCTTCATGAGATTTATTTCTCTGAACCTCAAAGGTTCCTTCGAACTTTGCAACCTCTTGCAAGACCTTTGCATGAAATGGTGCTATCTCTTCTAAGCTTATCTGTGGCTCTGACCTCAAAGTGTCTCTATCCCTTTCTCTCCTTGAAGGGATTTAAGTTCCCTCTGGCAACTTCCTGCTCAAGCATGCTTTACTGAGCCTGTAGGGTGTTCAGTAACCCTATGAGTGTCTCCTCTTGTGACACTTCTCTTCTTTATGAACTCAAACAAGAGTTCCTTCTATGCAAACTTGCATCAACTCAAATCCCACCTGCCAGAGTTCTCCATAATCCTCAGTGACTTTGGTCTTCTCACCGAACTTGAAATAGAGTTCTCCTCAATGCATCCTGTGCATTTTCTCAATGCCCTCCTGGCGGAGCCTTTACAGAATTCTCAACAATTTTGCTTCTCTTCTCTGTTCTCTCCTCTGCATAGTTTTTCCTTCAAGGTGTTCAACAACATTGAGGCTTCCTTCTTGAGTTAATGACTTCCTCTGGTGCATCCTCTTGGCATGTCTTTGTCTGAAATTCTGCAGAATTCAGAAGTGCACTCCTTGCACTGGCTTGCAAAACCTGCAGTATTTTGTCATGCAACCTTTTACATGAAGCCACAAAGAACCCAAACCTGAAATCAAAGAACTCACAGATAGGAAAATATATCTATCTCCTGCAGATGGAACTTAAAATGCATCTACAACATGAATGAACACGCAACATTCAACAAAGACACGTAAACACATAGAAAACACATATGCAGGAAAAACTGCTTTTATTAACATCAATGTCTAATTACAATGTGTTCGAGCTCGGAATGCAACAGAGTCTCGGATCTCCTCTCCTATCTCTATCTTCTTATTCTCTCCCTTTCTTCTATTTTTTTCTCCTTATGCCTAACTGAAAAATAAAAGAAGATTTTTTTACAAAAGGGGGTTCCTCGAGCGCTTCCCTCCATCCTCACCAACTCTCATTAATTTGCATTCAATTACATTGAATGGTTGTCTAGTCTGAATCAGATCTAGATCTCAACCTTACAACCATTTAGGGCAACTTTTATATAAATATTGTGTACATGCGTGGGTTTTGGCTCTTTGGCCTTACAATCATTAAATACAATTTCAAAATTTGAAATTTGAAAGTGAGAGGGCTGTGCCTCTCCTCTCCATTGAACGTGCGCTTGATGTGTTGGCTAGCTGGTGCATCGCTGGATTGGAGCAATGCTCCTGCATTAGGATGACAAATTCAAAAACTTGGGTTAAAAAAGAATGGAGACTGTATGATCCAAATGTTGAGGAATCAACTATGCTACAATTAAGTACCAATTTGCAAAAAGTGAAAAATGCCACCATTTGTTGGGAAAAAATGAAACACAATACTTCTCAAAAGAATATTTCAAAGATGAAGTAACAGATCATTGGTTTGTTCTCTCAAAATTCCAATGTTTTTTTTTAAATTTATTCTTACGGAATAAAATCTTTGAAAACTTTGGAGTAGATGAAAAGAAAGCTAGATGGAGATACAAGAGTAAGGTTGTCTAGCTTAGGCAAGGAAATGATTTTTTTTACTTCAAAATTATGCCAAAGGAAGGAAGAATGATAACATTGTTTGGGAAAGGCGAAAGGCTGATGGAAATGGGGCATCAACATTTCAAGAAATAATGGTAGAGAGAGATAATTACTTTAATCATTTATAGAGTCCCATATAAGGCAAACATTGTTGAGATAATTAAAATTGACAAACATTTTGCCAGATTTTTTGGAGATGACTTAAATTAGGACTTGATAGTAGAAGTTTCCAAGGACCTAAGAGAGGTTATCCATTCATTTCAAAAGGAAAAAATTCTTGGCCCAAATTGGTGGACAAAATACTTTTTTCAGGGTGTTTATGACCTCTTGGAAGAATACATCTTAGCTATTGTTGAAGATTCAAGGAAATAGGGGAAGGTTTTGGAGTCTTTAAACTTCACCATTTTGTCCCTTATACTGAATAAGGGAACCCCCTCCTCCTTTGAGGTGTTATCACATATATTTTTGGGGGAATCAAAAAGTCATTTTAGTCTTTTTCTTTGAGTCATAGGTTCTTTGTAGTTCTATGTTTTCTTCCTAGAGTCATTTTTCAATATTCAGATTGTCTTTATAAACCCAAGTTGTTTTAGCCTTAGTCTAGGATCTTGTGGTTGTGTCCTGGGTCGAGTCTTAGTCAGCATGAAAAGGAGTGTTAGTTTTCATCAATCACATTCTTCTAATCACCATCATCACCTTGACATTTCAGTTCCATAAGTTGTGTGAAGTATCTCTAGTTGTTATTTTACCCATTCTTGATTTCAAATTGGTTTGTGGTTTGGTGTTGTGAACTCTGTTGTGAACTGGTTGCAGAGGATAGTTGGTGGTTAGACCACTTGTAGGCGTCCATGTGAAAATATAAAGGTATCAATGTTCAACTCCAGGTTACCAGGTACTCTACGAACTTTTCCACCTTGCTTTAAGGTCTGGAAATGGTGGAGGGGTTGTTTCTCTTTATGGCACTGCGAAATGATGATTGGCACTATGAACTGTCTTGGATGAGGGTTGGAGGTTAGGCAACTTGCAGGCATCTAGGTGAAAATATGAAATTACCAGCATCAACCTCATAGCCATCAGGTACTCCATGAGATTTTTTGTCTTCTTTGGAGGTCAAGAAAGTAGTGTGGCCAATTGTTTTCTCTTGGCACTGTAAACTGTCACAGGCACTGCGAACTCACTAACAAAGGCATTACGAACTTATTTCTTGTAGAAAATGCATCTAAATATTTTATCATAACTCCAAAACGATGATGTGGGTTTCTCTGAATTTTTTTACAGAGGAGAATGATAGCCTTTTTGACTTGGTGACCAGATTTTAGCGTGAACCAGTTTGTAATTCGAGAGATAAGTTTAAAACACCAGTGTGGTACAAACTGGGGCTGCAAACTCTCTATTTTCCATAGTTGTTGGATATTCGCCTTGTTTGGAGGTTGCCACTTGTCAAGGAAGGTTAGAATGGTCTCCTGGAATTTTTTTGGATATGTGTTCCATCTCCATATCAATCAGGATGACATGTTTCAAAATGAGTTTATCATCATAGACAAAATCCCCCAAAAATAAGAATTTGTTAGGCTTTTGTTGGAATCTTTTGTAACAAGACTCCTAAATGGAGGAGGATCCTATGTAAATCCTTAGGGTAGATATATATTATTCACTATAAATGAAAGGGTTTTTATCAGAAAAGGGTTGGATTCATGAGCCAAGAGAGTAGAGAGTTGGAGGAGTAGTTTTAGTTCCCCATGTGTAAGCCTGAGGGCCTGTTTGTAATGACATTTTCTTCCATTAAAGATTCATGACATTTTGTAATGACATTTTCGTCCATTAAATATTCATGAGATATGTTATCAAATTATCTTTGGTGTTTTTCCATTTCTTTGTTATATTCTTTCTTGAAAATATTACAAGTTTTGAGGATCATAGATGCCATTGATGTATGGATTCATGAACAACAGAGGATTTGTTGTAGCTTTCCCATTTTACCATTGTTTATTGTCAAAGAAATATTTATCTGTTTGCAGAAAGGATATCTATACAATGTATGTTATTCCTTTTTTAATATTCACCATGATTATACTCATAATTATATACCCATTTTGTCTGATATACAGTTTGATTTCCTTTGATCTATAGGATGTTGTGACTCATTTCCCAATGGAATGCCTCTGCAGACAATTTGTTTCCCTCTCCATTTCTTTCCTAGTCTTTTTGATCCACCTACTCAAACAATTTAATCCATTTATATTCTGATGGGTATTGGGATTGCACTTACAACAGTCTAAGTGTGACTCTCAATGCTAACATTTTTGGCATCGTTGTTGGGGAGCGCAGTGTGAAGCAAGCTTCCCTAGGAGAATGACATAGGTCCAACTATTGATGGTAGACAAGAGAGGGACAAAGAAATTGACTGTAATCATATACCTATCAAATCCACAATCAAAGACTCCACTGGAGGAAGGATCCTGCTAATATAAAGATGAAAATATAGAAGGGACAATCTAGGTATCAATTCATTAGTTTTCTCCATGAACTTTGGTTCTTTTTCATCAATGCATTCCTATATTTCCCTTTACATATAAGAAGGATTATCCTTTTCTTTTTTTACTCTAATGATCATCAACATTCATTTATATATCCCTCCTTGGAATAAGAAGGTCTCCATTTTGCATGTGTTGTAGATGTTGATCATGTCTCCTCACCTCAACCTATTCAGAAGAACGAGGTTTATATCTCAATCCTTCCTGCACATGCTCATCCTTTTAATCATGAGGATGATGAAATTGATTCATTATCTTCTCAGATCTTATCACCTACTACTATCATTGCTGAGCCTTGCAATCAACTTGTTAAACCTCATTTTCATCCCACTACTGTCCAAACCAGAATCAAAGAGAAAATGTTTAGACCTTTAAGACTACCATCTCATCTTCATCCTTACCCTCTTAATTTCTTTGAGTATCTTCCTTGTTTTTCTGGAGAGGATAATATTACTGTCGAGAGGCATTTGAGAGCCTTTGAGAACTTTGTTGAGCAATTTGAGACAGTACATGAATATGTTACCATGAGGTTGTTTTCCAAATCCTTGTTTGGGGATGTTTCTTTGTAGTTTAAGGGTTTGGGAGCTGATTCTGTTGGTTCTTGGATTGAGTTATGTAATGCATTTTTAAATTATTGGGGTGAGAATAAGTCCTTTGATCAATACCTGGTTGATTTTAATGTTTTGAGGAGAGGGGAGGAAGAAAATCTGGTTTCCTTCAATATGATATTTTACAATTTTTATCATAGCATGCCATTGGAAATCTGGCCTTCTAAGACTGCTTCCATGGTGTACTATGTAGCAACTCAACATTTAGATCTTGTCCTTATCCCGAGAGAAAGGAAATCCTCATCATTAATACAGTTGTTTGAAGATGCATAGGAATTCAATGAGAACATTCGATCTTGCAAAAGGATTCGAGATCATGCTTACCTTGAAATTCTGCATGCATAGGAACAACAAGAAGAATGTGAGTATAATTCAGATTTGGGACATCATTTCACATTTTTTTTCATATTTTTTTATGGATTAGGATGTACATCATGCTTATGATCAGTTTCCAAATCATTTTGAGCTTGCATTAAAGGATGATTGTATAGATAACTATATATTCTTAGTTGATCATAATCAGGATGCTTTGAATCCTGCTATATAATTATCATATGACCTTTTTTATGAAGAGGAAACTGTCATTCTTGATGATCAAGAGTTGCTCACGAAAGAACAAGAAGGTCATCTATTTTTAGGCAAAGGGGAATGTATGCATGGGAAATTATATTTTCTGAATCAACATGTTTATGATCTTGGTTTTGAGGATCTAATAGCAACTTTATTGGGGTCATATCTTTTAGATTTCATTATTTCATCGGTCTTTATGGGTGAATATGATTTTCTGAAGAAGTTTATATCATTGTTGTTATATTTATGTTATTATCTATTGATTAATGGCATAGATGGGATTCTTTCAGTTCTAAAGTTATTTGAATGGTTTATGTGGAAGTTTGCATTTACTTGAGCAAGTTGTAGATCTAGTTAGAGGTAGGATAGCATAGGAAATAAGCTTGATTCCGGAGCATTTTCTTTCCTTCAGCTTGCATAGTGTGATCAGATTTGCAGTATGAGGTTTGTTTGCAACAAGTTTATTATTTTTCTTGAATAAGTGGTGGATTTTGGCAGTGTTACAGAGGGTGGTTGCATAGATGACTCCATAGCCCATGGACAAAGCCATTGGAACTACATGTTATTTGAAACTCACAGGGAGCATTCCATCCCCTGTGGAGCCAGAGGTTATTACATAGAGTTGCGGGGAAATGAAAAAGTCATTTTAGTCTTTTTCTTTGAGTCATAAGTTCTTTGTAGTTCTATGTTTTCTTCCTAGAGTCATTTTTCAATATTCAGATTGTCTTTATAAACCCAAGTCACTTTATCCTTAGTCTAGGATCTTGTGGTTGTGTCCTGGGTTGAGTTTTAGTCATCATGGAAATGAGTGTTAGTTTTCATCAGTCACATCCTTCTAATCACCATCATCAACTTGAAATTTTAGTTCCATAAGCTATGTGAAGTATCTCTAGCTGTTATTTTACCCGCTCATGCTTTCAAATTGGTTTGTGGTTTGGCGCTGTGAAATTAGCTAAGAACTTGTTGCAGAGGATAGTTGGCGGTTAGAACACTTGTAGACATCCTCGTGCAAATATGAAGGTATAAACATTCATCTCCAAGTTACTAGGTAATCTATGAACTTTTCCACATTTCTTTAAGGTCTGGAAAGGGCCAAGGGGTTGTTTCTCTTTATGGCATTGTGAACTGTCTTGGATGAGGGTTGGAGGTTAAGCAACTTGTAGGCATCTGGGTGAAAATATGAAATTACTAAAATCAACCTCATAGCCATCAGGTACTCCATGATATTTTTTGTCTTATTTGGAGGTTAGGAACGAAGTGTGGCCACTTCGTTTCTCTTGGCACTCTGAACTGTCATAGGCACTGTAAACTCACTGACAGAGGCACTACGAACTCATTTCCTATAGCAAATGCATCTAACGATTTGATCATAACTCCAGAACGGTGATGTGGGTTTCTTTAAAAAATTTCGTGGAGGAGAATGATAGCCTTGTTGACTTGGTGACCAAATTTCAGCCTAGCCTAGCTTGTAATTCTAGAGATATAATTAAAACATGAGTGCACTACAAATTGGCACTGCAAACTCTCTGTTTTGCATAGTTGTTGGATATTTACCTTGTTTGGAGGTTCTCACTTGTCAAGGAAGGTTTGAATGGTCTTCTAGAAGTTTTTTGGAGAAGAGGGACATGTGTTCCATCTCCATATCAATCAGGATGACCTGTTTCAAAAGGAATTTATTATCATAGACAAAATCGCAAAAAAATAGGAATTTGTTAGGCTTTTGTTGGAATATTTTGTAACAAGACTCCTAAATGGACGAGGATCATATGTAAATCCTTGGTTTAGACCTCCTTAGGATAGATATATATTATTCACTATGAATGAAAGAATTTTTTTATGAGAAAAGTGTTGGATTCATGAACCAAAAGAGGAGAGAGCTGGAGGACCGGTTTTACTTGGTCATTTGTAAGCATGAGGGCTTGTTTGTAATGACATTTTATGCCATTAAAGATTCATGAGAGCTGTTATTAGATTGTCTTTTGCATTTTTCCATTTATTTTTTATCTTCTAGCTTGAAAATATTGTAGGTTTTTGAGGATCATAGCTGCCATTGATGGATCATGGATTCATGAACAACATAGGATCTAATGTAGCTTGCCCATTTTATCATTGTTTATTTTCAAAGAAATCTTTATCTGTTTGCAGAAAGGATCTTTGTACAATGGGTGTTCTTCCTTTTTTCATATTCACCATGCTTCTACTCATCATTATATATCCATTTTGTCTGATATACAGTTTGATTGCCTTTGATATGTAGGATGTTGTGACTCCTTGTCCAATGGAATGACCTCTGCAGATAATTATTCCCTCTCCCTTTCTTTCCAGTCTTGTTGATCCACCTACTCAACCAATTTAATCCATTTATATTCTGATGGAGTGCGAGCTTGCACTTAAATCAGTGTAAATTCATGACTCATTCCTAATGTAAGGATTTGGACCCATTTCATTGTATTACTATTGAAAGATTATTTCCTAAAATGATTTCCATGAGACTTAAACCAATATTATATGAGGTAATATCTCTTGAGCAATTTGGGTTTCTAGTAGACATGCAAATACATGATCTAGTTGGGGTGGCCCAATAGGGGTTTCATTAAGTTGAAATCAAGAAATTGAAATCAATGGTGATAAAACTTGACTCATCAAACACATATGGAAAGGTCATAGTTGTATTTAAGACTCGATTCTTATTCACTCATGGTTTTGTCTCCCCTTTATATATTGTATTGAGGAGTGTATGAATACTTCCTCTTTCTCATTTTCAGTGAATGGATCAACCTTCTCCTTTTTCAATCCGGGATTGATTAAATGATTCTCTTTGTCATCTTGATGTTTCATATTATGGTTGAAGGTCTTAGTAGGTTTCTTTCTACTCTTAATGATCTATAAGAAACAAAGTAATTAAAATAGGCAGGACATATCCTTGATGCATCTCCTATTTGTAGATTATTTTTTTTCTATTTAGAAATGGTAGTATTAAAGAAGCTAATATTTTGAAAGAATTTCTATATCTTTATGGCTTGGAAACAAGAATGGAAATAAGAATACACAAATATTTATCTCCTTTAATTGAGAGGCAAGTGAGAGATATTACTTATAAATTACCTTTCTAAATATTGGCTTTTAATTAAGGATGAAATATCTTGGATTTGTAACAAAAAAATGACTATAGCTTCAAGGATTGGACCTTTATTTAATAGAATATAGAAAAATAGTCATTGGTTGGTACACTCATTTGTTGTCTCTTGGAGGTAGATTAAATTTGAGAAAATATATCATAGAAGACACTCTAGTCTACTAGCACTCCATGGCTTGTTTTCCAGTGTAAATATTAGAAAAAAATAAAGAAAAAAAAAAAAAAAAAAAAAAAAAAAAATGAAAATGAAGGAATTAAGTTAGTTAGGTGTTAAACATTAGTTAATCCAAAAGCTCTTGGGGGGTGGGGTCTAAAAAATATCCATCATTTTAGAAAGGCATTGGCAACAAAGAGCTTATGGAGGCTGGTAAAGTATTTTGGTATATGGAAGCAAGTAATAAAATATAAGTACATTTGTCCCCTTTCTTTATAAGATTGGATTGGATTGAGAAAATCCACAAGAAATGATTCCATAATGTAGAAAACATTGGTGCTCTCTTTTAATTTTTCCTTACTAGTAACTTAGTATTGTCCTAGATAGTGGGTAATGGAATGAAAGTTATAGTGGGAATTAATCCACCGGTAGGTAGTGATGAAATTTTCAAACTCATAGATAGGTTAATTGGGTCCCTTAAATATCATGATAAACTCACCTTAGATTATGCAACAACTCATGATTGTGGCACTATTTGGAAATAAAGATGGAAAGAGGCAAGGGATCTAGGATTGCTCTGAATAGTGGTTGAATAGTGGAACAATTTTGTACAAATATTGTATAGTCATTTCATTCATATAAGAGTGTAAGAATATTCCTTAGTTTGATCAAAGAATCCCACTGATGGGGACTACACAACTAGTTTAATCTATAAAGACATGTTCTTAGAAGGGGAGTAGGAAGGAGCTAGTGGTGGATGCTGCCACTTTGGAAATTTAAAGTGCATTCATGTTATGATGGAGGGTATGCATTGGGGAGAACAACTCAATTAATTAGTTTATTGAAATCCTGAGCTAGCTAAATACATAATTTTTCTTCTGTTGGCCCTTACTAAAAAAACTCCGCTACTACAATATGGGGTTGTAGAGTCATCTCCCATTGCATTTTTCTAGGAAAAAAAATTCATATAAGTACAATGAAAAACACGATGCTAAAGGAGGGGTCATTATTTGCGTCAATTTTTGTTAACCCTATGTCATTATTTTTTACATGCACTTTACAAGGAATCATCTTAGCAATGAATATTATGACAAAAAAATGTCTATATTGCATTAGCATTGTATTGGGTTGAATATTATTGCAAAAAACACTTTCACATTCTCTTTTATGTCACATTTATGTCATATGTGTTTTTATTGCATCATATTAGCATTGTATTTCATTGATATGGGCATTGAAATTTCATATGGGGACTTTTTTTTCTATCATATGTGAATCATACTAGCATCGTAATCCAAGACCTTTTGGTTATTTTACATAATGATTTCATTATATTATCATCATTGCCAAATTCATATTACATTTTGTTAGCATCACATATGAGATGCTATTATTCATTTTGCATCTTGTTAGTGTTATATTACATCACTTGCGCATCATTTTATCATTAGACATGTGTCATTGTTATTCATTTTATGTTGTGTTAGTATCATTTTACTATTGTAGTATATATGTTTTTCATCAAAATAATATCAAAATTGTGTTAGTTTAGTGTCAAAATTATGACGTGGATTTTCTTCAAAAGAAAAATATTTTATATTAGTAAATATAATAAAGTCTTTCCAAAAGACATTACATCTTGTATCAGCCTAACTCTAGCTCATGGTTGTTTCCCAACATCAAAACTACACTAATACATATCTAACCAACCATATACAACAACAATAACTGATAAGGTTTATACCTTAATTAGAAATTTGATCAAAACACAAAAAAATGGCTAGACTTTACGATGGCACAAGATATCCAGAGTGTTATTCTCCTTTGTACAAATATTCTTTAACTAGTTGAAACTCTTTCATAGATCACTAGGTGTCCATTATTAATGGTTTAAATATTTTTAAGTAATTCAATTTTTTATTGATTATTTAATTACTTATTATTATTAGTTTAAATACTAATTGTTAATTATTAGTTTATTAGTTAGGTGTTAACTCAATTAATTATTGTTTTATAATATTTAAATATTGATGAGGTTGATGATTAGTATAATTCTATTTTACAATGTAATGATTGTGAGAGCAAAAATCATGTATATATAAACACAAAATCATGTATACAATATAGCATGAAAAACATCTAGACTTACAAGGAAATGAAACGAATTTGAATAAGAAGTTGATTAAATAAAGTTAATTCAATGAACTTGGTTGAGTTGCTTTTAAATAAGTGTTACACTACCATCCCAGGTAAATGTCAATTTTTTGTACAACCTAGCATGAAAAATCTCCGCACATTAGAAATTGAAATGGATTTGACATCAAAAGTTTATTGAAATATTGTCAATTTCCTCCTCATATTTTAAAACCTCCTCATCTTCACTCAAAATTATAATAAAATAAAATGAGTTCAATATAATAAAATTTTCTAAATACTAAAGATTGTAAAAAATGTATAAGTTAAATAATTATCAATGCCCCATGATTCCTCTGAATCTCTCATCATCATCAATCGTCTTTTTGTGCCCTGTGTAAAATATTAATATACATGCCACCATAGAATGAATAAGTACCATTCTTCCACCAACAAAGGGAGAAGGAAAATGTCAAACCAATGTGGGGAAAACTCCGGACCCTTCCTTTCTAATTATGGAACAAACAATGAATGGGATTAATTGGTGAATGTATGGGAAAGTTAAATGCTATAGATGATAGAAGTAGGGGGATATACTAAATTTAGGGCTAGGGTGTGTGTTGAAATGGACTTGGATGATGGGCTACCAAATAGTATTGAAGTAGTAGCAAGAAGGTGGGATTATCACCAATCCATCCATTATGTTTGTATCCCTTTTAGATGCATATCTCTTTTAGATTCTCACATTGACATCTATATGAAGATTTAAAATATCATTGTACAAAGGGCTCTGAGATAAGGGAATTGGAAATGGATGTCACAAAGGAGGTCTAGGATTTGGTAAATACGGTTAATGAAGTAACTCTAGAGCACAACAATAGGAGTATTTTGAATTTTCAAAGGGAAACCCCTAAGATCAATGTGGATATTTCTCTTCAAGAGTGCATGAAGGGGTCATCAAGTTATTGTACAATGTCAAGTAATGATGACCAAAATCTTTGTATTTTTTTCAACGGTGCCATTGAACATATGGTTCATGTTTATAATATAGACCCATTAATGATTCAAGAAACAAATATATAAGAAGAGAAGGTGAGGAATTTCTTCACTCATATTTTTAATGGATGGAATTTTGTCATTTATGATGGTGTAAGTAAATAAACAAGACCAATAAAGAGATATGATTGTGTCGTTTATGTTGTTGTAGGTAAATATGTAGGACTCATAACATGATGGAAGTAATTATTTAATTTGCAAAATACTAATATTGTTCGATCAGGGATATCGAAAAAAAATAATCTCGTTGGAATTACAAAAGTCCTCCATAAAAATTTATGGACCCTAAAAGGATAGGTTAAATTATTGGGAGGAATTATTTTAACCAAAAATATTAATAGGTCAAAATTTCTTATTTTCCAAATTCTTAAAATATCAAAATAAACCATGGTACACACAATATTTACCCAGTAATTGGTGAGCACAACTCAATAAATATAAGAGAGAAAGGATTACACAATAATTCCTTGAAGAATAGGAGAACCTCCAAATGCCCATATGCCTCCCTCTTGGGGGAACATCACATATATTTAACCTCATATATGGCCCCCTTGAGGGTCATATCAAAATGTCATTATTTGAGGGGATCTTAGCCAAGGAGATTATTTTTTTCAAAATTATGCCAAAGGAAGGAAAAATGAAAACATTTTTTGGGAAATTCCAAAGGTTGATGGCAATGGGGCCTCAACATTTCAAGAAATAATGGTAGAGAAAGTGAATTACTTTAATCATTTTATAGAGTCCCATATAGGGAAAACATTGTTGAGATCATTAAAATTGAAGAACACTTTGAGAGATTTATTGGAGATGATTTAAATTAGGACTTGATAGAAGAAGTTTCCAAGGACCTAAGAGAGGTTATCCATTCATTTCAAAAGGAAAAAGTCTTATTCCCGGATAGGTGGATAAAATACTTTTTGGGGTTTTATGACCTCTTGGAAAGGGCTGTCTTATGTTGTTGAAAATTCAAGGAAATCGAGGAAGATTTTGGGGTCTTTAAACTCCACCATTTTTCCCCTCATAGAATACATCTTATCTGTTGTTGAAAATTCAAGGAAATCGAGGAAGATTTTGGGGTCTTTAAACTCCACCATTTTTCCCCTCATATCAAATAAGGGAACCCCCTCCTCCTTTGAAGATTTTTGACCTATTTCATTGTGTAATATTATTTATAAGATTATTTCTAAAATGATTTCCATGAGACTTAGAAACCAATCTTATATGAGGTAATCTCTCTTTCAAGCAATTCGGGTTTCTAGCAGACATGTGAATACATGATGTAGTTGGGGTGGTCCAATAGGGTCGCCATTAATATAAAATCAAGAAATTGAAAGCAATGGTGATAAAGCTTGACTCGTGAAACACATATGGAAAGATCATAGTTGTATTTAAGACTGAATTCTTATTCACGCATGGTTTTGTCTCCCATTTATATATTGCATTGAGGAGTGTATGAATACTTCCTCTTTATCATTGTTGGTGAATGGATCAACCTCCTCCTTTTTTCAATCCCCCCAAGGGATTGATTTAATAATTCTCTTTGTCAACTTGATGTTTCATATTATGGTTGAATGTCTTAGTAGGTTTATTTCTACTCTTGAATGATCTAGAAGAAACAAAGTAATCAAAATAAGTGGGACCTATCCTTGACTCATCTCCTATTTGTAGATTATCTTTTTCTATCTAGAAATGGTAGTATTAAATAAGCTAAGATTTTGAAATAATTCCTAGATCTTTGTGGGTTGGAAACAAGAATGGAAATAAACATACATAAAT
>SNQJ01S0014723.1:11059-37211 GCA_010110895.2 Picea sitchensis
TCTTTTCCCAAAACTTCCCTCTTACACAAAACTCCTTAGTTAACATTCAACTTTTACTCATTACTCATTGCTGTAATTTATAACCAGTTAGATGTAAACATATATCAGCAATATATCACCAACAAATCATGTCCACAAGGAACACAAAGAACACAAGATATATGTACAATTTTTCTTTTTAGTACGGACTACAATTCTTGGGGTTTATCAGCAACAACTAAATAGATTACAACTCTACAAGAGAACCGTATATTTAATCCAAGATTCATCTTACACCCTCAACACCAACTGAGACGAGGCAACAATCCTACACATATACCAATCTGTCACAGTTATGTGACCCGTCAGTAATGCATCCCGCGTGTGTACGCATCCTGAATCACTACAGGTCGCGTATGTATGCGACCAATATATATAACAACCTATGTATGCCTTCTAAGCTATTACAATTTATCCTCTTCATCACATAGTCAGATCCTCTACAACGTGCAAGAAGAATTTCTTTTGTCTTCCACTGTCCAAACTGACCACCAGCCAGTCACAACACATCCAAGCTCTCCAATATATTACTCATGCTAACTCAATCATGTATAAGCAACTAGTATAACATAGCAATCATATCACAACTGAATCACAAGAGTATTTCTCACTCCATCAACCAACATAAACCACATCACATCATCCATAACAAGAATTCCCTAAGGATTCACAACACAACAAGCAATATTATCCATCAATATAATAATGTGACCATACCAGTGTCTCAGTGACATATCTAAGCCCATAGAATGTAGATTTGGAACCTGCTTCAGTCTTCAACAACCAGTCATCAAATCAAACACAAATATCCATGATTTTATCCAATGTACGCACCCTGTCCTCATACATCCCGTGTATTCAAGATCTAAGATATTGCCAAAAATTTTATGCATCCATGAGATCCTCCTCATGCCCTCTTTCTGAGAATAGATCTTCAATCATGGTCTCACAAAAATCTCTCACAAGAATCTCTCCATCAATACTCCAAAAGATAATCTTACAAGAAGCTCTCCATTGATCCACAAAAAGAATGTGTTGCAAGAGACCATTGCTATCTTATTTATACTTTCATCCTCTAGGTCACTTAACCCATTTCTAGGTCACTTAACCTATTTTCCCTATCTTAGGGTTAACCACTTTCCATAAATAGAAAGTTCTCCAATACTTTATCATTTAAATATTCCTTCTTGATTTTGTCACTTCTCTTTATCATTTAAATAATCTTTCTTGATTTTGTCACTTCACTTTATTATTTAAATAATCCTTCTGGACTTTGTCACTTTACTTTATCATTTAAATAATGCTTTCTTCTTTTCAAGCACTTTGACTTCTTTGACCTTTTGGGGATTCAAGCCAACATATGAGGGTCCTCCAACTTTGTAAGTCCATAACTCTCAAACCATGAGGAGTTATGTGACATTCCACATACCACCGGAAATGGCATGAAAAGCACTATCCATATAGGATAGTTTTACCAACAACTTCACTGATCTTCATCTCATTATTCCACATACAAATATGGGTTCTCTCAACCACAACTCAACCGCAAAGTGTATTCCCATGAGGGATTTCACCATAAGGGGACCACTTTGGAGTTCATCCATTTTCACTTCTTATCAACCATGACAAGACAATAATGAGTCATCTTTACATCAAACAAAGTATGCATCATATATCAATGAATCCATATTCATCATGTATCAATGACAACTCATTGATCCATCTTCATCAATTGGTTTCCACATGACATCTATCATTCTCATCAAGGGAAATACATATACATTGTTCATCAATCATGAGTTGATCAAGCCTATCAATCAATCAATCAATCACTTAATCGCTTGACATCAATCCTTTGACATCAATCAATTAATCCATTTACAACAATCAATCCCTTAATCACTTGACATCAATAAATAAAACCATTGGCATCAATGAGAACATGATCCAACAATCTCCCCCTTTGGCATTGATGGAAATACCTACATTGATGTCAACATCAATCATTGAGGACAACATGTATACAAGGTATTCTCTACATCTATAATCATAAATCATATCAATGTGACTATCTCTCCCAATCATTTAGGACTATCTCTCCCCATTAAACATCAATCACATCAATGTGACTATCTCTCCCCATTTGACATCAATGGAAAAGGGTCTTCTCTTCTTGGGGCTTCTCCTCCTTCTTTAATGCTTTTCATCTTCCTTTGAAAAATCTTTCCCCTTTTGAACAAAGGATATCACTCTGATGCAATGCTAAAGATAGATTTATCTTACTCCCCCTGTGACCATTTCTCCCCCTGGAATTGTGCCCCTGTTCTCTTTCTTCAAATATAGGGCTCTTTAGTAGTTATGCATCTGATAAATATTTCCTCCTAGAATCATGGGAAGAAGAATGACTCCCCCTATGGGTATGTATCCCCCTATCTTCAACCGGATCATAGATCAACCACTCTCTCTATGACGATCCTTGGACCTGTTTATGCATCAAACGTGTGCCATACCATACATCATGAAATAAAAGATATGTCAACAATAAAATAGAGAATCATGAACAATATATCAACCAATTACATCATGTCCCAAAATGTGCCCACCATGTACAACACCCATGTACATCAACCATGTGCATCAACATCATACAATGTGCCAAAACATATCATCCATGGAATGTATCAACCACATGCCTCTATCAACATGTCAACATGTGCATCTACCAATATGCCAACAATGTGCATCCACCAATATGCCAACCAAGTGTCATATGACTCATGATATGTCTCCATCATGAACCAATTACTATAACCATGTATCAAACAAATACCAATTGTTATGCCAATCAAGTAATACCAATGGTGTACTATCATCCAGTATATCCCATCTATGAGTGTACCAAACATGCATATAAACATGTATCAACACCTGTACCAAGAAAGTACATCAACCATGCACCAATACCACAACATGATGAATCCTCATACATGTATGCCAAATCCTCCATAAAATATGTGTCAATCAAACTGCTATTAGGTTTCTCTACCAGTGTACCAATCATGCATCAAATATAGATCAAGCCATGACTCATCAATGATGTACAACATGATCACCTCATCAACTTACCAACTACATGTCCCAATATGTAGCCCATTCATATGCAAGATATCCAATGATTAATATTTCAATAATACATCATAGGATATATGAATGAAACTCAAATATGCATCAGCCATGTACCCCAACATATCAGCCTCAATCCTCCATTTAGTACAACAAATGCTAAGGATCCATCAATCCATGTACTAGTAGTATGATTCAATAGATCAATGATATCTCAAGATATATCACATAACCAAGGTGTCATAACTTCACTGTCATAACCAACATTGTTCTTCAATAGAAAATGCCTCAATCCATACTCATGGGTTAGTGCCATGCATCCAAGATGGCATTTCATTATTTTTATCATCACATTACATAATCCAATATTGAATCATGAAAACCTGCAACAAACAATGTCAGAACCTGCAATAAACTATGTCAGACCCTGCATCTCAAAGTTATACCATCACATCAAGATGCAACTACTGGGCATGGCATTTTTACCAAGGATTTACCACATATGCGCGGCTTGATGCACAACAACTCATGTATGTACACGACCTATTCAAGGTCATCATGCGTACGTACACAACTAATAACCACTGTCACCCACAAATGCTTCAGTAGATGAGATACTATATCTTCCCTTAAGGCTTCCATTCTTCTCTGGCTGCTTAGTCTTCTTCACCCACTTCTGAAGGTGTCCCTGCTACTCAGAACTTGAGCTCTGAACATCCATATTTTCAAATATGTCTCCCTTCCTTACTTCATTCCTTCTTCTATCCATGCTATGTGAAGTTCTCATCATGGACTTTCTTCTTGTGTTCTAACAATCCTGGGATTTGTGGCCAAATCCACCATAGCTGTAGCATCTCATGGTGTTACAGTGAACAAAAATATTTCCTACTTGATCACATCTCCGACACCTTATGGTGTTATAAAATATTCCATTATATATCCTTTCATAAGCTCTACATTCAAAATATTTGTGACCATATTCATTACATGAATAACAATGCCTGTGAAAAATAATTTCATACCTTTGCTTTGGTGTCCCAAAGATAACTTCTTGATATCTTCCTTGCTTTGTTCTTTTGAATTATTTTTTTCCTTGTGTAGATGTTTGTTTTGCAACATTGTTTTCCTTCTTTTATGGACTTACCTCATGCTTCTTTAAGGTTCTTTCTTCAACATGTGTAGCTTCTTCTTTGTATTCAAGCCCTGATTTATCATATGGTGATCCTTGACTTTCCAAGATCTAATTCAAGTTTTGTGAGCTATTCAAGAATTTGTTTGACTTCTCTACCTTATTTCTAAGGTCAACAACTTCAAATTCTAACTTATGACATGACTCTTCCTTTTCATTTATTTGATTTCTCAATAGTTCCTCTACCCTTTTGGCTTCTTCAATTTGGGTCTTGAGATGGACAATAGTTTCAAGACTTTTACTAATCTCATCATATACCTTCATATCTTCTTTTTCATTCTTAAGTCTTGTGATATCTTCTTCCTTTTCTTCTAATTTATTCTTATTGCTCTCTTCTTGTTCTTTGAGCATTCCCTTTAACTTCAATATGTGCCTTTGATTCCTCCTAAGAAAATTCTTAGTGTTATCCAAAAGATAGTTATAGTGTGTATAATAATGATCACTGCTATATCTATATAAACCCTCTTGAACTTGTTTTTGAAGTTCTAATAGATATTCTTCTATTGTTTCCAGGGGATAACTACCATCAAACTTTACACAAATTGTTTCTAGATCTTCTTCTTCACTTGAGAAAAATTCAACATCATCACATTTTGAATCATTGCCATCAAGTGTCTTTGGAGATTCTTTACCTTCATTTGAAATACTTTTGAGATATTCCTTTGTGCTATCTTCACTTGAAATGTTTTCAAGATGACATTTTGAAATAATACAATCAAGGGTTTTTGACGATTCTTTACCTTTGATAATCTTGATTGAGTGGTCTTCAATATTTTCCTTCTCCTTATTTCTTTGATATGTCTCTTCTAGCTTTAGCCATAGATCCTTGGTGGAAGTGCATTGTCCCGTGCTCTCTTTTATAGGGCTTGGGATTCCACTAAGAATGGTCTTGAGAGCCAATGCATCATTCTTCTTTCCTTCCCTTTGAGAAGCAAACTTTGACTTGTTCTTCAAAGGAACTGATCCACCAATGGATGCCTTCCAAATCACTGCTCCCATTGTCTTCAAATGTAATATCATATCTATTCTCCAAGTAGAATATTTTTCCTCATCAAGGATTGGAACTTCATCATCCATTTGTGTGTCTATGGATCTCCTTCAAGCTTGTTAAGGCTTGTAGTGAAGGCCCCGCTCTGATACCAATTGTTGAACACACCTACCACACTTAGAGGGGGGTTGAATGAGTGTGGGGCTCTTTTCCCAAAAATTCCCTGTTACACAAAAATCCTTAGTTAACAATCAACTTTTACTCATTACTCATTGGTTTCATTTACAACCAATTAGATGTAAACATATATCAGCAACATATATCATCAATATATCATCACAAAATCATCTCCAGAAGGAACACAAAGAACACAAGATATATGTACAATTTTTCCTTTTATTACGGACTACAATCCTTGGGGTTTATCAGCAAAAACCAAATAGATTACAAATCTACAAGAGAACCATATCTATAAAGAAAGAATCATCTTACACCCTTAGAACCAATTGAGACAAGGCAACAATCCTCTGTAGATACCAGTCTGTCATAGGTACGTGACCTGTCAGTAGTGCAGCCCGCGTGTGTACGCGTCCTGGCTCACTACAACCCATGTATGTACGTGGCCAATATATACAACAACATGTGTATGCCTTCTAGGCTATTAGGCTTTATCCTTTTCATCACATACTCAGATCCTCTGCAACTTGTAAGCATAATTTCTTCTGTATTCCACTGTCCAAACTGAAAACCATCTAGTCACAACACATCCAATATCTCCAATAACTTACTCATGCTCCACAACCAACCAATATGAATGCTAACTCAACCATGTACAAGCAACTAGTATACCATAGCAATCATGTCACAACTAAATCACAAGAGTATTGATCACTCCATCAACCAACATAAACCACATCACAGCAACCATACCAACAATTCCCTAGGCATTCACAAAACAACAAGCAATACTATCCATCAAGGCAAAAATGTAACCATGTCAGTGTCACAGTGATAGATATGAGCCCATAGAATGCATACCTCGAACCTGCTTCAGTCTTCAACAACAACTCATCAGCTAAACACAAATCTCCATGATTTTATCCACTGTATGGACACTATCCTCATACATCCTATGTATGTACGTGCCCTGGCCCATTACATCCCGCATACACCTCAAAAACTAATGTTTCTGAAGCTTCGAGACTTTTTTCGTCAAGATCTCCGATATTGTCGAAACTTTGATGCGTCCATGAGATCCTCTTCATGCTCTCTTTTTGTGAATAAATCTTTAATCATGCTCAAGAGATCCACACCAAATATGCTCTCACAAGAAGCTCTCACAAGAATCTCTCCATCAATACTCCAAAAGATAATCTCACAAGAAGCTCTCCATTGATCCACAAAAAGGGTGCGTTGCAAGAGACCATTGCTATCTTATTTATACTTTCATCCTCTAGGTCACTTAACCTATTTTCCTTATCTTAGGGTTAACCACTTTCCATAAATATAAAGTTCTCCAACAATTTATCATTTAAATATTCCTTCTTGATTTTGTCAATTCTCTTTATCATTTAAATAATCTTTCTTGATTTTGTCACTTCAGTTTATTATTTAAATAATCCTTCTTGACTTTGTCACTTTACTTTATCATTTAAATAATGATTTCTTATTTTCAACCACTTTGTCTTCTTTGACCTTTTGGGTGTTCAAGCCAATATATGAGGGTCCTCCAACTTTGTAAGGCCATAAATCTCAAACCATGAGGAGTTATGTGACATTCCACATACCACCGGAAATGGCATGACAAACACTATCCATCTAGGATAGTTTTACCAATATCTTCACTGATCTTCATCTCATTATTTCACATACAAACATGGGTTCTCTCAACCACAACTCAACCGCAAATCGTCTTCCCGTGAGGGATTTCACCATAAGGGGACCACTTTGGAGTCCATCCATTTTTTCTTCTTATCAACCATGAAAAGACAATAATGAGCCATCTTTACATCAAACAAACTATGCATTGTATATCAAGGAATCCATCTTCATCATGTATCAATGACAACTCATTGATCCATATTCATCGATTGGCTTCCACTTGACATCTATCATTCTCATCAAAGACAATCCATATACATTGTTCATCAATCATCAATCAATCAAGCCTATCAATCAATCAATCAATCACTTAATTTCTTGACATCAATCCTTTGAAATCAATCAATCAAACCATTTACATCAAACAATCACTTAATCACTTGACATCAATCAATCAAACCATTGGCATCAATGACAACATGATCCAACAATCTCCTCCTTTGGCATTGATGGCGATACCAACATTGATGTCAACACCAACAATTTATGTTAGCATGTAGACAAGGAATTCTCTACATCTATAGTCATCAATCATATCAATGTGACTATCTCTCCCCATCATTTATGACTATCTCTCCCCATTAAACATCAATCACATCAATGTGACTATCTCTCCCCCTTTGACATAAATGGAAAAGGGTATTCTCTTCTTGGGGTTGCTCCTCCTACTTGAATGCCTTTCATCGTCCTCTAAATAATCTCTCCCCTTTTGAAGAAAGAATATCGCTCTAATGCAATGATGAAGATACATTGCTCATACTCCCCCTGTGACCATTGCTCCCCCTAGAATTCTGCCTCTGTGCTCTTTCTTCAAATATAGGGCTCTTTTGTAGGTACGCATCTGATAAATATTTTCTCCTAGAATCATGGGAAGAAGAATGACTCCCCCTATGGGAATGTCTCCCCCTATCTTCAACCAGATCAAAGATCAACCACTCTCTCTATGACGATCCTTGGACTTGTTTATGCATCAAACTTGTGTCATACCATACATCATGAAACAAAAGATATGTCAACAATACAATAGAGAATCATGAACAATATATCAACCAAGTACATCATGTACCAAAATGTTCCCACCATTCACACCACCCATGTACATCAACCATGTACATCAACATCATAAAATGTGCCAAAAGATATCATCCATTGAATGTATCAACCACATGCCTCTATCAACATGTCAGCATGTGCATCTACCAATATGCCAACCATGTGCATCCACCAATATGCCAACCAAGTGTCATATGACTCATGATATATCTCTATCATGAACCAAGTACCATAACCATGTATCAAACATACCAATTGTTATGCCAATCAAGTAATACCAATTGTGTACTATCATCCAGTATTTTCCATCTGTGAGTGTACCAAACATGAATATCAAGATCTATCAACACCTGTACCAAGAAAGTACATCAACCATGCACCAATACCACAACATGATGAATCCTCATACATGTATTCCAAATCCTTCATAAAATATGTGTCAATCAAACTGCTAGTAGGTGCCTCTACCAGTGTACCAATCATGCATCAACTATATATCAAGCCATGACTCATCAATGATGTACAACATGATCACCTCATCAACTTACCAACTACATGTCCTGATATGTAGCCCATTCATATGCAATATATCCAATCGTTAAGCTTTCAATAATACATCACAAGATATCTCAATGAAACTCAAATATGCATCATCCATGTACCCCAACATATCAGCCTTAATCCTCCATTTACTACAACAAATGCTAAGGATCCATCAATGCATGTACTAGTAGTATGATTCAATAGATCAATGATATCTCAAGATATATCACATAACCAAGGTGTCGTAACTTCACTATCATAACCAGCATTGTTCTTCAAAAGAAAATGCCTCAATCCATACTCATGGGTTAGTGCCATGCATCCAAGATGGCCTTTCATTATTTTTATCATCACATTACATAATCCAATATAGAATCATGAAAACCTGCAACAAACAATGTCATAACCTACAATAAACTATGTCAGACTCTGCATCACAGAGTTATACCATCACATCAAGCTACAACCCATGTGCATTTCCTTTTTTCCAATGCTTTACCACATATACGTGACCTGATGCACAACAACTCACGTATGTACACGAACTGTTCAAGGTCAACATGCATATGTATGCGATTCATACCACTGCCACCCGCATATGCTTCAGTAGATGACTTATTATAGCTTCCCTTAAGGCTTCCATTCTGCTCTGGCTACTCAGTCTTCTTCACCCACTTCCGAAGGTCTCCCTTCTTCTCAGAACTTGAGCTACGTGAATCCATCTTTTCAAAGATGTCTCCCTTCCTTACTTCATTCCTTCTTCTATCCATGCTATGTGAAGTTCTCCTCATGTACTTTCTTTTCTTCCATGCAGGAAGTTCTCATGTACTTTTCTTCTTGTGTTCTTAACAACTCTGGATCCAACACATTATGGTGTTATAAAATCTCCCTTTATATCTCCTTTCATAAGCTCTACATTAAAAATATTTAGACCATATTCACTACATGAATAACTATGCCCACGAAAAATACTTTCTTACCTTTGCTTTGTTGTCCCAAAGATATCTTCTTGATATCTTCCTCGCTTTGTTCTTGAAATTTTTGCCTTGTGTAGATGGTTATTCTGAAACATTGTTTCCCTTCTTTGATGGACTTACTTTATGCTTCTTTGAGGTGCTTGATCAACATGAGTAGCTTCTTTTTAGCCCAAGACCACGGCACATAGATCTTTGAAGTTCCAAGATATTTTTCAAGATTTGTGAGCTATTCATGAATTTTTTTGACTTCTCTACCTTATTTATAAGGTCAACAACTTCAACTTCAACTTATGACATGACTTCCTTCCTTTTCATTTATTTGATTTCTCAATAGTTCCTCTACCCTTTAGGATTCTTCACTCCAATTCAGATGGATACGTTTCAAGACTTTTGCTAACTTCATCATCTACCTTCATATCTTCTTTTTCATTCTTAAGTCTTGTGATCTCTCTTCTCTTACTTTTCTTGTAATTTAGTCTTGTTGCTCTCTTGTTCTTTGACATTCCCTTTAACTTCAAGATGTGCCTTTGATTCCTCCTAAGAAAATTCTTAGTGTTATCCAAAATACAGCTATAGTTAGTGTGTATAATAATGATCACCGCTATATCTATATAAACCCTCTCAACTTCTTTTTGAAGTTCTAATATATATTTCTTCTATTCTTTCCATGGATAACTACCATCAAACTTACACAAATTGTTTCTAGATCTTCTTTCTTTCACTTGAAAAAAATTCAAATCATCACATTTTGAATCATTTCCATCAAGTGTCTTTGGAGCATTCTTTACCTTCATTTGAAATACTTTTGAGATCTTCCTTTGTGATATCTTCTTCACTTGAAATGTTTTCAAGATGAAATTTTGAAATAATACAATCAAGGTTTTGACTCCATTCTTTGACTTTGATAATATTGATGGAGTGGTCTTGAATATCTTCCTTCTCCTTCTTGCTTTGATATGTCTCTTATATATTTAACCATAGATCCTTGGAAGAAGTGCATTGTCCCATGCTCTCTTTGTGGAGTTAGGCTTGAGAGTCCACTAAGTATGGTCTTGAGAGCCAATGTATCATTCTTCTTTCCTTCCTTTTGAGATGAAAACTTTGGCTTGTTCTTCAAAGGAACCGATCCACTAATTGTTTTCCCTTCCAAATCGCTATTCCATTGTCTTCAAATGTAATCTCATCTCTGTTATCCAAGTATAATAGTTTTCCTTATTAAGGATTGGAACTTCATCATCCATTTGTGTGTCTACTTCCATCTCCTCCTTCAAGCTTGTTAAGGCTTTGTAGTGAAGGCCCCACTTGATACAAATTGTTAGACACACCTACCACACTTAGAGGGGTGAAATGAATGTGGGCCTTTTTCCCCAAAACTTCCTCTTACACAAAAACTCCTAAGTTAACAATCAACATTTACCATTACACATTTTTTTTATTTATAACTAGTTAGATGTAAACATATCAACAATATATCATCAAAAATCATCTCCATAGGGAACACAAAGAACACAAGATATATGTACAATTTTTCTCTTTGTTACAAACCATAACTTTGAGGTTTATCAACAAAACCTAATAGAAAGCACAACCTACAAGAGCACCTGCTCCATAATGCAAGACTTAGCTTATACCTTTAGCACCAATTGAGACGAGGCAAAAATCATCCACATATGCCAATCTATCACAAAATGCGTATCCTGCAGAGGTGTACATCGCCTGCTAAGCCTCTAATATTGGCTCATTACCAATTTTTAATTGGGGCATATTAGATTAGTAATGTTATTTCATTTATGTCGGATTTAGGCCATTAGTTGTAATTTAGATTAGTAATGTTATTTTTATTTAAGTTGGCTTTAGGCCATTAAACCTCCTAGTCTCCTATATATACCAAGGAGACATTTTCATTTTGAATCATCTTGTACTTGAACATTTAAGTGGGTAAAAGGAGGTTTCTAAGAGTTTATTATCCTAAATTATCTCTTTTCAAAGGCATTGAGTACTTTTCCTGAGGTTTTCTATGCTATATTGATGTTTGGTTCTTAACATATGGTACCGAGCTCAAGGTCTTGGGGTTTCACATCCGAGACACCGGAATTTTCATAACTTTTTTAATAAATGTTTTAGAAGGAGCGGTTTGGAGGGTATTTATAAGACAAATCAAGGTACGTTGGGTTGCACCATCTCCCCGAGGGTCTATAATTTCAGAGATACAACTTGTACAAGATCGGTTCGAATCATCCCCGAACAGTCATTAGGATTTTCACTATAAAAACTTTTATGTGACGCTGCACCCTGACCTTAGGAGGGAATTTAGAAAAATCAGAATTTGTACCGGTAAAATTTCAGCTTCTGTGTCATCTAAATTTGTAGATACACCCTCGTGTAAGATATATCGACTAGTCCACGGACTAGTCTCAAGAAGGTGTTCCGTAAAAATCATAACTTCTTTCCTAGAGTATCCAAATTGTGTGGACTGGTTTCATTTTCGATCGGACACTGGTATCATTTTGGGTGCAAGTTTCAGAATTTTAAATCAATCATAACTTCACTTCTCAGACACAATTTCACCCAATTTCAAAAAAAAAAAAAAAAAAAGGCAAGTTGTGGGGAAGTTAACGTGAATTCTACTTGGCACATCCACTTTGGATCAGATTCGCGGAATTATAGAGAAAACGCATCGAGAAATATATAAGGAAAGTTTCATACCCGTATGGGTCTGAAAATTTCTAAGATACAACAGAAGAAATATTGTTCAGTAGAACCACCTCAAAATCAAGGTTCAAAAGTGATACCGCCGCCAACATGCCACTCCGCTAAAAGGGAACTTTCTACACCAAATAAGCCTACAAAAAAATCCTAATTGGACTCATCAAGAGTCCAATTAGGACTCTTGATGAAGGTGAAGAAAATGTGTAGGGACATAAAACAACTACAAAATAAGATGGATAATGGAAGCTAAGTTGGATATTAAGATGGATTCAATGGAAGCTTAAGTTGATGGATTCAATGGAAGCTAAGTTGGATTCTAAGATAGATGGTTTAAAGGGAGATCATGAAGTATTGAAAATTCTCAACAGAGAAGACACTGAAAGTGAAAATGCATCCCCATGAAATTCATGATGTGGACAAGGGCGTAACCATAAATGGAGAAACTCCAACTTTGGTTTGAAGACCAACCCATTCTAAGATTGACATGAGGAAGTTTGATGGCAAGGACCCAGCCACATGGATACTTCCGTGATGGAGCAATTCTTTGATTCCATAATGTTAACACATACACAAAAGGTACCACTTTCTTCTTTATATTTAGAACTCAACCTAACTCTGGCTCTTTGAGACGATGGTTTTGTTCTCTAAATCACTCTCAATACTTCTGACAATGTTCACGAAAACATACCAAACAGGATAAGCATATACCTACCCTTTAGCCAATTGATAAATTCAAGAAAAGGGTTCGCCAATGGTTACCATTGATAACTTCCAAGATTGAATATAAAGGTAACCGACATTCCAGATGAGCACCTTGATTGATGTATTCATAGGAACTTTAAAGGATGTAACATTCAACATGAGGTTTGCCTTTGGGAACCCAAATCATTAGAGAATGCATTTCATATGGCAAGAAATGTTGAAATTAAAAATACAGCTATGGCTAATAGGAAGGACCTATCCTAACATCTATAGAGAGAACAATGCCTCTTCTCCTGTTCAGACCGTCCTACAAGGTTGACACCTCAACAATTGGAGGAAGAAAAGCAAAAGGTTTATGCTTAATTGTGACGACAAGTACAGTAAAGGACATAAGTGTAGCAATTATTCTATGACGTGAAGAGGAAGAAGAACAAGAACGTAACCATCTCAAGATGAAAACGTGTAGCAATCCATTTCTGGCTCAAGAGTTGACTTCAATGACATCGCAATGCATTGGCTGGAATTAGCACTCCTCAAACCCTCAAGATCAAGGATACATAAAAAGAAAACGGTAATAGTCCCAATTGATTATGGCGCATTCATAATTTCATTCACCATAAATTAGCCAAAGATCTCACTGCTTTGTATATCCAAATGAAGTTTCAAGTAATGATTGCAAATGGAGGAACTATCAATTGCCTGTGAAAATGCAATAAGATCAATCTTACTATGGGGAATATGTAATGAATAGTCCAATGATTGCTATACCCATGGTGAAAAGTGATGTTGTACTAGGAATCCAATGGTTACAATCATTAGGAACAATGGTTTTTAATTTTCAAGAAATTTTCGTGAAATTTTTATTATTAAAGGAAAAGAAATTGAGTTGAGAGGTACCTAAAGGGAAGCTCCTGTATAAGGATAAGCTCTAACCAAGATGAAAACATTATTGAAAAAGGCATCAAGGCATTATTGCACAATCATGCTCACTAGATGTTAAACATCTAAGACATCTATTCCTCAAGATCTCCAAAGGATCATTGGATACACCTTAAAGCATTTGAAGATATCTCCTAAAGGTCTCCCACCCACCTCGAATCATGATCATGAAATTCACCTAATTTTGGGAGTGTTCCTCCTAACATCGCCACATACAGATCCCCTTATGCCTAAAAGAGTGAAATTGAGCGCATGGTTGAAGAAAATGTTGAGGCTGGAATTATTAGATCTAGCCAAACTTCTTACTCTCACACCTGGTAATGGTATTCAAGAAAGATAACCCCATGGTGTATGTGTCCATATTATAGAGAGCTCAACCAAGATCACTATTAAAGATAAGTTTCCCATTCCTTGATTGATGAATTGTTAGATGAATCCATGGAGAAATCTATTTCAAAAATTGGATCTCCATTCAGGATATCATCGACGAATGAAGGAAGAAGAGGATCCCAAAAAAGTATCTTCAACTCATGAAGGCCATTATGAATTTTGGTCATGCCTTTTAAGTCTTTACAAATGCACCTTCCACATTCCGTTGGGTTGATGAATTCCATTTTCAAGCCCTTCCTTCAAAATTTGTATAGTATTTTTTGATGATATACCACCTATAGCAAATCTTGGGAAGATCATGTGCAACATGTTGACAAGGTGCTACAACTACTAAAGGAGCAATCCGATTTGCCATGATGGACCCACGATTCTTAAACATTAAAAACCTTAGAGGATTTTGGTTTTGACAGGTTACTACCGCGAGTTTTTTCGGAACTACGGAAGAATAGAAGAACCTTTAATGACACTAACTAAGAAGGATGCATTTCATGACCTGCAGGGCAACTAAAGCTTTGAACAAATTAAAGAGGTAATGTGTACAACTCCCCGCCTTGACCACTCCAGACTTCAAAACCTTTATTGTGGAACGTGATGCCTCGGGAAATGGAATTGTGTTGTCCTAATGCAAGAAGGAAGGCCCCCGGCTTTTGAAAGCTTCCACCTCACCTTAAGGGAAGGGACTTTTACACAAACCCATTTATGAGAAGGAAATGATGGCAATACTACATGCATTGAAAAATACGCCCTTACCTAATCGGTAGGCACTTCCAAGGTCAAAATAGATCATGATAGTCTTAAATACTCTTGGAACAAAGACTATCTTCAAGAACAACAAAAATGGGTAACCAAGATATTGGGCTATGATTTTGAAATCATTCTATGTTGGAAGGCAAAATGTTGTATGCATGCAATCTCAAGAAAGGATGAAGATGTTGAGGCCTTTCTTTGAAGTTATCTCGATCATCCAAATCTGATTGGATAATAGGAAGCAAGGGATGAATGGAAAATGAAGAAAAAAAGTGTGGACTCTCATTCAAAGGTTGGGTAAAATAGGATTCCAAGGCATTCGACACATTTACATGGAAAAATGATTCACTATGGTTAAAAGACGCCTATATTTATCTAAGAACTCCCAACTCAAACACAAGGAACTATTGGAATTGCACAACTCTCTAGTAGGAGGGCACTGGGATTTTTTGAAAACCACTATAGAGTCAAGAAGGATTTTTTGGATGGCCTTAAAACTAATGTTCAAAGGTTTGTATGTAATGTGTGGTTTGCCAACAAAATAAGGTGGAAGTTCACTAAGACCCCGTGTCTTTTATAACCATTATCCATCCCAAGTTAGCTACTGGAGGAGGTTTCATGGATTTCATCACGTGGTTACCAAAGTCTCAAGGAAAGAGTGTCATCATGAGATCGCTGATAGACTGACTAAGTATAAATGACTTTTGTACCTCATCCTTTTAAAGCTAGTATAGTTGCCACCAGATTCATGGAGATACCAAAAACTACATGGCAGCCCAACGATTATTGTGGGTGACAGAGATCCCATATTCATCGGACATTTTGGACATAATTATTTTCTTGTTTAGATACTCAAATTACCATAGCTCATCCCATCATCCTCAATCTGATGGACAACCTAGATAGAACAAATGTCCTGAAGGCTACCTTCGTTTTTGTCTCTCAAGCAAACAAACACAATGGTTCAAATGAGCTACCCCTTGGCGTAATGGTGGTATAACACTTTCACACTACAACAATGATTGGTTCATTTATGGCACTTTATGGATACTAATCCTCCTTCCATCACTTCTTATCTAAAATAAAAATCTAAGGTTCAAGCAGAGTGGAAGATCACATCGAGAATCAACAACAAATTCTAAATCTTAAAGGACAACCTTAACCATGGTAACAAAATCACATGAAACAACAAGCGATCAACATCAGAGTGAAAGAAATTTTGAAGTAGGGGATTGGGTATTTTTAAGACTACAACCATACAACAGATGTCCCTCGTGCAAGCCAAGAAGGATAACAAATTATCACCAAAGTACTATGGGTTCCTTATAATGTGTTTTAAAAGATTGGTACTATGGCATACAAATTGGAGTTGCCTCAGATCTTCAATGTAGTACACCAGCCTATAAAGTGTTTCACATGCTTAAAGAAGGTTATAGGGCGACAAGATCCCCAACCAAACTATCGCTTAATTTGATGAGGAAGGAAAATCATATTAGAGCCCTGGGCCATCACTAACACAAGAATTCCAACCTATAGAATAGATCCATTTCGTAGTATCTCATTAAATGGAGTGGAAACCACCCTACCGGAGATCTAATTTGGGAAGATGAGTCTTTATAGAGAAGCATCCAGAGGTACTCATGCCAGTGGACAACACTTGTCTCAAGGAGGGGCATGTTAAGCCCTAATATTGGCTCATTACCACTTAATTGGGGCATACTAGATTATTAATGTTATTTTATTTTATGTCTACTTTAGGCTATTAGCTGTAATTTAGATTAGTAATGTTATTTTATTTTATGTCGGCTTTAGGCCATTAAACCTCCTAGCATCCTATATATACTAAGGAGACATTTTCATTCTTGAATCATCTTGTACTTGAACATTTAAGGGGTAAAAGGAGGTTGCCCTCTAGAGGCTTATTATCCGAATTATCTCTTTTTCAAGGCTGAGTACTTTTCCCAGGTTTTCTATGCCATATTGATGTTTGGTTCTTGGACAACGTCCCTGCTACAACCCATGTATGTACATAGCCAATATATACAACAACCCTCGCGATATCCCTTCTAAGGTATTAGGGTTTATCCTTTTCATCACATACTCATCCTCTACAACATGCAAGCATAATTTCTTATGTCTTCCACTATCCAAAATAACCCACTAGTCACAATACATCTAAGCTCTCCAATATCTTAATCATCCTCCACAACCAATCAATATGAATTCTAACTCAATCATGTATAATAAACTAGTATACCATATATTCATATCACAACTCAATCACAAGAGTATTGCTCAATCCATCAACCAAAATAAACCACATCACACCAGACATACCAAGAATGCCCTAAGCATTCACAACAAAAACAAGCAATGCTATCCATCAATACAATAATGTATCCATACCAAGAAACTGGATGTGATCTAAGCCCACGTAATGCGATCCGAACCTTCTTCGGCCTTCAACAACCAAATATCATCAACTCAAACAATAAATCTCCATGATTTTAACCATTGTACGTGTTCTCGTCTCATTCACTGTGGTATGTATGCACTCGCTCCATTACAAATACAGACACTCACACAACCAGTGTTTCGAAGTTCGAATTTTTCACAATATCTTCATATTGCCAAACTTTGATGCATCCATGAGATCCCTCCTCACGCCTCTTCTTGGAATAAATCTTCAATCATGCTCAACAGATCCACACCAAATATGCTCTCACAAGAAGCTCTCCATCAATAACTCCAAAAGATATTCACAAGAGCTCTCCATTGATCCACAAAGGGATGTTGCAATAGACCATTGCTATCTTATTTATAATTTCATCCTAGGTCAATTTAACCCATTTCTAGGTCACTTAACCTATTTTCCCTATCTTAGGGTCAACCAATTTCCATAAATAGAAAGTTCTCCTATACTTTATCATTTAAATATTCCTTCTTGATTTCGTCACTTCTCTTTATGATTTAAATAATCTTTCTTGATTTTGTCACTTCACTTTATTATTTAAATAATCCTTCTTGACTTTGTCACTTTACTTTATCATTTAAATAATGATTTCTTCTTTTCAATCACTTTGACTTATTTGACCTTTTGGGGCTTCAAGCCAACATATGAGGATCCTCCAACTTTGTAAGGCCATAACTCTCAAACCATGAGGAGTTATGTGACATTCCACATACCACTGGAAATGGCATGATAAGAACTATCCATCTCGGATATTTTTACCAACAGTTTCACTTATATTGATCTCATTATTCCACATACAAACATGGGTTCTCTCAACCACAACTCAACTGCAAAGCGTCTTCCCGTGAGGGCTTTCACCATAAGGGGACAACTTTGGAGTTCATCCATTTGTGCTTCTTATCAACCATGACAAGACAATAATGAGTAATCTTTACATCAAACAAACTATGTATCATATATCAAGGAATCCATCTTCAACATGTATCAATGACAATTCATTGATCCATATTCATCGATTGGTTTCCACTTGACATCTATCATTCTCATCAAGGACAATACATATACATTTTTCATCAATCATCAATCAATCAATCCTATCAATCAATCAATTAATCACTTAATCTCTTGAAATCAATCCTTTGACATCAATAAATCAAACCATTTACACGAATCAATCACTTAATCATTGGACATCAATCCTTTGACATCAATCAATCAAACCATTGGCATCAATGACAACATGATCTAACAGAAGAACCTCCTGCAAGAGATGGGACAACTCTCTTATGCTACTATATATAATTAGATAATAGTAAATCTATCTCTGCAGAATATAATCAAATACAAACATTCATACAATGATCTGGACAAGATACAATTGAGGGAATAGTCCAAGTTTCATATTAATGATGGAAAACATGGAAAAACTTACAACCTTTTGATGTTGTTCTACCATTCCTCCAAAATTATCCTTTCCATCCCATTCGTGCATTACCATATGATAGGTATGATGCTATGAACTACCCTCTCCCCCTTTCACCTTAGAATTCTCTCATTATATAGGAGTTGGAGGCTTAACCACCATAGAGTATTTTTGGACATGGTTGAGTATTTAGCTTGACAAGTTTGGATTTGGATTATCTCATGGATATTTATTTTTCCTAAGATGGAGCCACGATATATGACTTGAATCCTTAACCCAAACTAATATCTTCCTCTCATAAATGACCGTTGGAATAATATGGGCTAGTTGTAACCTCCTCTAACCACCTCAATGCCCCACCAACACTCAACACATGGTGTTTAAAATGATCCTTTATAATTGAGCAAGGAGTGTTGACAAGAGTCGAACAATCCCTATACATGGGAAGGGGAGCGTTGACATTCAAACATGGTCAAAATATCAAGGTAAAAGAAATTATTTTGACCTTCTTGTGATAGGTTTCTTCTTCAGTTTGTCTAGCGATTATG
Organism: Picea sitchensis; assembly: GCA_010110895.2. Classification (NCBI taxonomy): domain Eukaryota; kingdom Viridiplantae; phylum Streptophyta; class Pinopsida; order Pinales; family Pinaceae; genus Picea; species Picea sitchensis. Next base: position 30,784 of record SNQJ01S0014723.1, read on the forward strand.
ACATAAAATTTCTCATGGTTTTATTGTGACTTATGCCAAATTGACACTTAATAGAATGTGATACATAAGTGGGTAACTTAGTAGAATGAGATACATAAGCATGACACTTAGTAGTGTGGGAATTTGGCGTGTACCAGAGGCCACTTCAACTTATTGTTTCCATGGATTCACATGATCTATGTTTTCAACAGTTCAATAAAACAAAGCCTTAGCTCAGGAACCTAAACCTAGCAAAGGGAATCAAGTTTCCATGTCACCCAGTTCTGATTCATCTTCCCATTCTATTACCTCACATTCTATTCCCAAAAAGAATGAACCTAGGAATATCACCTTTGGTTATATGCACCTTGAAGCATCATCAAATGAAGACAAGAAGTATGCCAAGGAAGATTTACAGACACACAGGGTGGCTTCATCATAGGACAATGGACAGAAGAGGACAATATCACACAAAAAGTATGACTTTTAATTTTATTCTATGATGACTCCATGGAGAAGTTTATTGATGGAAAACTTGTATTTTTTTTTTTGGACAACAAATACCATATATATATWTTGGCATAATTAATTTATTTTTGGGAGTCACAAGTGTGTTTATGGCACAATTATTTGTTTGGGGGTTGTCAAATGTGAATATATGTCATGGATGATATTCATATTGTAATTATGGAGGCACAAGGGGATATTTTAAAATTAAACAATAAATTTACTTAGGGGTTTCCCACCTATTAGTTATTATTTATTAAAAAACCTTATTATGATTATTTAATAAAAAATATGTCCTTAACTAAAGGTTAGTTAACTACCTAAATAAAGGTATTTGAACTAATCAAAACTACCTTTGTGGAATAAAATAAGGACTTGATGGAGGGACACAACATTAGAGAATAGAAAGGCACACACTTTGATAAGGGTTTTATTGAATGTGGCAATAAGARGGACTAAGAAGCATAGATTATTGACATGTTTCCAAAGAGTCAAGACAATGACACATTTCTGGCTTGTTGATCCAGTTTTATTAGTCTTGTTCTTTACTTAGACAACAATAGTACCTTGTGATGTAACATTCCACCTTTGACTTCTAAGTCTTACTTTTGTCCTTCCCACGTAGGGGTATGAAGAGAATGTTTTTGGATGTAATTTAGAATTGAATTAATAAAATCATTTTTGGTTTTAATATCTATTTTGGACTTGATGCATAATGATTATTTTAGATTTATCTTTTGATCATTTTTTTTTAATCTGATATAAATTTCTGTTACAAGCATTTTTTTTTTGTTTTGACAAACACCAAACACATAAAACAACATCAGACCCAAGTACATATTTCTTGAGGACTAATTGATATTTTTCTAAAGTCTATAAACATAGGCTAATGATCCCTCCTATATTTCCATAGCCTAGCAAGATTCAAAAATGTTGTTGTAAGGACATTCAATCATTTTCATCAACATTTATTTGGCAACCATACAAGGGAATTTGTCCATAATTCTCTGGTATTTGTATCTTATTTTCTGTATTTATTTTTCTCCTTTTTATTTTCTGATTTCATGGCATTGCCTATTGTATGACAACCTAATATTGGATATGGTTTAGATGATCATACTAGTATTTATTTGACTTTGTTTAATATGATTTTATAAACTGCTAACAGTTTTGAATAACTTCATCGTTCTTGGGAGGTCATTTTTAGAGACGTATGAATTTTTGAACAGTGGGAAGCCTAGCAAAGAAAATCCCAAAATCAGCCACCTCAATAAGAGGTTGTCATATGTCCTCTAGGTCTCGTTCTTCTCTAAGAATGAGAGGTTTATCTCCGAAATTCAATCCTTTATATGAAGTTGGAAGAAGAAATATTTTTTTAGAAAGTAAACAACCTAATCTACAAATATCTTTATCTGACTCTTTTAGTTCATCAATATCCTTAAATACTATCTCTTTCAATATGACATATTCATGTTCTTCTTATGGTTCTAGTTCATCTAACTCATCACAAAGTTCTTCATCATCGATGATTGGAATTTTCTTCAGTCATCACATCCCAGTTTAATCCATGGAAGATCCTACCAACGTGATTAAGAAATTTGGTTTATTTCAGTTCAAATAAGATGCAATCACTACATCCTGGCACATTTATTAACCTTTAAATATTACACCAGCTACAAATCCCCTTCCTAAATTTAAGGATCATTTTCCCAAATTCTTAGGGAATGGCACCATTTATACTAAAGAACATTCAATTTCATTTTCTAATGCATGTCATAACATAGGTACAAATGATAATGATATATGCAAGCGCTTGTTTTTCAATTCTTTAGAAGGGAAATCTATTGCATATTTCTTTGAATTACCTCCCAAAGTATTTTCATATTGAAATGAACTATCTTACTGGTTTAAGTCAACTTATGGGAACAACCCAAAAATCCAAAAGATATATTACATGAGTGTAATAACATTGTTTATAATAATGGTGAAACAATAAAGTCTTTCAATCTTCGTTTCACTAAATTATACAATCAAATCCCTGAGTTAATTCAACCTCATAAACAAGATACTTTTATTCAATATTATAATGTGTTTCCTTCTTCTTATCATTAAATATTAGAAGAGAAGAATGTAACAAATTTAGGATCTATACTCCAAACTTTTTTAGAGTAAGAAGAACAATTGGAAAGAACTGGTCTTCCCAAAGAAGATTTTGTTAAGAAAACGGATATGTCAATAGTTTTGCAGCTTGTCCAAGATATGCACAATCAAATGATTTCTTATGAGATTAAAAGGGTTACTTCAACATCAACTCCTGTTGAGTCTTCCACGCAAGTTTTTTTGAGGAATTATCCAACTAATAATTTATTCCAAAATAAGCCAAAGGTTGTTCTCTCTAGGGTTTGGTTTAATTTATGTGATGATAATCATGAGGAAAGTACTTGTGATGTTAAGAAAATGCACAAGAGAGAATATTTGGAAAAAGGATTGAAGCAACTATTTATGCCTTAGATTGGGCTTCTAAAGAGGATCTAATGTTAGTAAACACAAGGAATAAATTGTATGCAAATAAAGGGAAGGGTAGTAATCCTAAGACTACCTTTTATCCTAGTTCATCCTCTCAAGATACAAATCCTCGGGTTGTCACAACAACTCAAAGTGAAAGGGTATCAACCTCTTTACCTCCATAAAAGTATAATATTCTCAAGAACTTATCTAACATTAAAGAAGATGCATCTTTCTTGGACATGGTCAATGTTACTAAACAACAACAAGATATAAAGAATTATATGGAAAATATCATGGAGATGATTCACATGTAAATAAGTCAGGTGTAAATAATTTTAGAAATTCTATAAAGAATCCCCCCTTTTATATTTCTGTAAAAATAATGGATAGGATAACTTATTTTTTCTTAATAGATGGTGGATCTGGCCCTAGCGTTATGTCCAATATTATTATGGAAGAACTAGGACTCTCTTGTACAAATGAAAATTGGAGAAGTATGTTTTCCTATAATAATCAATAGAAAAAAACAATTGGTGAGATCAACGATGCAAATTTAGTTCTTTGTTCCCATCCTAAAATTAGAACCACATTGAATATTCAAGCAATTGATATGCCCATGAGTAACTATTCCATTGTTTGTGTCTTCCGGATTAACCACAGTAGAGTTCATTTTTTCGACATTTCGAATCCTTAACTGGATTCATCATCGGGACAGTTAGTCGATGATTATGGTGGTAGAACCATGTTATAAATACAAAATACGCAAAGAGATCAAATAGGTCAAATTAAATACCTAAGTAATAAACCCTAAGAGTGCCAAAAAAACTAACAAGAAGAAAATAGAGTTAACATAAAAAATAATAATAAATGAATTATAAATCATTGTATATGTCAAATGAACTAAAACTCTTACCTATGAACTAGTACCACAATTGGTTTCCCAACCTATGAACTGGAAAAGTATGTAGTTAAGCTCTTAGATCCTTTGGTTGCCAGCACAGACTCTTACATCAATGATTCAAGTGACTTTGTGAAACTCGTCAAGGAAGACATATTTGCACCAAGGGACATGCTCCTTAGTTTCAATGTGGTCTCTCTTTTCATGGAAATCCATTTGAATGAGTCTATTCAAGTTATCAATGAATTCACAGACCCAGGGACAAACAAATTAGCAAAAGTGTGTCTTAGTTATAGATTTTTTAGCTTCCAATGGGAATTATTTGAACAAATAAATGGAGTAGCGATGGGTTCCCCCCTATCCCCAATTGTGGTCAACCTCTTTATGGAAAAATTTGAGAAGAAGGATCTTGACACATACCCCCTAAAACCCACACGATGGAAGAGGTATGTTGATGATAATAAAATCAAGTGGCCACATGGGAAGCATGAACTAATGAAGTTCTTTAATCATCTCAACAAGATTTCCGAGGAAATAAAATTTACGAAAGAACAGGAAGAAAATGAAAGTATACATTTCTTAAATGTATTAATTACAAGGAAACATGATAGAACCTGTTAGCACATGAATGTTCAAGAGTCAAAATTCTTCCCTCTTTTACTATATATTTCACATAACATATTTTTTTTGTTTCTTCAAGGTTACTTCAGGTTGAAATAATATTGCAACATCTTGTGGAAGGTATATCCTACTTCAGGTACAAGTTTTGAAAGGTTGGAATCTTTTTGCAAGAAAACAGGATGCTACAGGAAAGTTCGCAGTGCCTGGACTCACTGGTACTGTGAACTAGTAGTTCGGGATAGTTTGTAGCAATTAGCACACAACAAAGTCATGTTTTGATCATAAAATTTTAATTCCTATCAACATTCTTTTGAAATTTGGTGTGGAGAAGCACCATATTACCATTGACTTGTTGAAAAACAATAAGCCCGACCCAGTTCATATTTTGGGAGAAAAGTCAAAATCCTCACCTACAGGAAAGTTCACAACGCATGTTATCAAAGGCGTTGTGAACTCTAACAGTTTGATAAATACAAGCTATAGGAGGGATGCTAGATATCAGGGATGGTTTGAATGGTTTCCTAGAAGTTAGTTGGACATGAGGGACATGTTGATTAAGGTTGGTTGTCATTGATGTCAACCCTTGAAGAAAGCCTGATAGAACAAAGGTTTGGGTAATGGACCCAATTTTGTTTGATGTAAAGATGACTCATTATTGTCTTGTCATGGTTGATAAGAAGTAGAGATGGATGAACTCCAAAGTGGTCCCCTTATGGTGAAATCCCTTATGGGAAGATGATTTACGGATTGAGTTATCCTAGAAGTATGGTTAGAGAACCCATGCTTAATTATGGAATAATGAGATGAAGGAAAATGTATTTTTCAGTGAAACTATCCCATATGCATAATGTTTGTCATTCCATTTCTGGTGGTATGTGAAACGTCAAATAACTCCTCACAGTTAGAGAGTTATTACCATATGAAATTGGAGAACCCTCATGAGAATATAGAAGCCCCCAAGAGTCAAAGTGTCTTGCAAAAAAATTTATTTTAAATGGAGAAGACCTAAAATAAGGAAAGTGTAAGGCTACATGAAGATATAAATAAGAGGCAAAGCTCACTCATTAAGACACACTTGTGCATATTGTATATCCATTTTCTTGTGTAAATCTTATTATAAATACTTGTGGATACATATGAAGTGGAGAACGTCTCAGGTAGCATGAAGGGTTGACGGAAAAATTCTTAGAATTACGGTGAATACAAAAAACCCTATTTTTCTGAGGCATACGTAGGTTGTCTGTGTATAGGGTGAGTACATGTACGCGGGATGTCTATGAATAGGGTGCATACATACGTGGGTTGGCTGTGTATAGGGTGCGTACATGTACGCATGCTATCTGTGTATAGGGTGCGTGCGTACACGGGTTGCCTGTGTATAGGGTAAGGACATGTTGATAAAGCCATGGAAACTTCAGAAGATGAAGATGCAGAGGTTCTAGATTCTGAGATCAAGCTCCCAGAAAGGTCTAAAGTGCTCAGATACATCAAATCCATCCATTGGTTCAAAATGTATGTCTTCTTTCTATGAATAGTTGGATTTTGATGTATGCATGAGGAATGGCAATGGAGATTTGAGGATTCTCCCTAGAGAGACTAGTGGCTACATGGGATATTTTGTATAAGTTAGATCTATAGAAATATAGTGTTGGTATGTTCATCATTGATACTTCTTGTGAGGCACATATTGTATTTCTTGGCATATAGCTAAGGATTTTTATGGTACATGGTTGAGAGAATTTATTTATGTAGTAGTTGATTTATTGATAGGCTAAATATCAAAAAGGGTTTGATGACTAAGATCAAGTGAGGGATATTATACTTGTTAATGATTACACACACCTATGTGGCACATGACTAGAGAGAGACATATTTTCCTTGAGTAAAGGTTATGTATGAGGATGCATGCACATGG
>SNQJ01S0014723.1:37261-53953 GCA_010110895.2 Picea sitchensis
TGTAAAGATGACTCATTATTGTCTTGTCATGGTTGATAAGAAGTAGAGATGGATGAACTCCAAAGTGGTCCCCTTATGGTGAAATCCCTTATGGGAAGATGATTTACGGATTGAGTTATCCTAGAAGTATGGTTAGAGAACCCGTGCTTAATTATGGAATAATGAGATGAAGGAAAATGTATTTTTCAGTGAAACTATCCCATATGCATAATGTTTGTCATTCCATTTCTGGTGGTATGTGAAACTTCAAATAACTCTTCACAGTTAGAGAGTTATTACCATATGAAATTGGAGAACCCTCATGAGAATATAGAAGCCCCCAAGAGTCAAAGTGTCTTGCAAAAAAAATTATTTTAAATGGAGAAGACCTAAAATAAGGAAAGTGTAAGGCTACATGAAGATATAAATAAGAGGAAAAGCTCACTCATTAAGGACACACTTGTGCATATTGTATATCCATTTTCTTGTGTAAATCTTATTATAAATACTTGTGGATACATATGAAGTGGAGAACGTCTCAGGTAGCATGAAGGGTTGACGGAAAAATTCTTAGAATTACAGTGAATACAAAAAACCCTATTTTTCTGAGGCGTACGTAGGTTGTCTGTGTATAGGGTGAGTACATGTACGCGGGATGTCTATGAATAGGGTGCGTACATACGTGGGTTGGCTGTGTATAGGGTACGTACATGTACGCATGCTATCTGTGTATAGGGTGCGTGCGTACACGGGCTGCCTGTGTATAGGGTAAGGACATGTTGATAAAGCCATGGAAACTTCAGAAGATGAAGATGCAGAGGTTCTAGATTCTGAGATCAAGCTCCCAGAAAGGTCTAAAGTGCTCAGATACATCAAATCCATCCATTGGTTCAAAAGGTATGTCTTCTTTCTATGAATAGTTGGATTTTGATGTATGCATGAGGAATGGCAATGGAGATTTGAGGATTCTCCCTAGAGAGACTAGTGGCTACATGGGATATTTTGTATAAGTTAGATCTATAGAAATATAGTGCTGGTATGTTCATCATTGATACTTCTTGTGAGGCACATCTTGTATTTCTTGGCATATAGCTAAGGATTTTTATGGTACATGGTTGAGAGAATTTATTTATGTAGTAGTTGATTTATTGATAGGATAAATATCAAAAAGGGTTTGATGACTAAGATCAAGTGAGGGATATTATACTTGTTAATGATTACACACACCTATGTGGCACATGACTAGAGAGAGACATATTTTCCTTGAGTAAAGGTTATGTATGAGGATGCATGCACATGGTACAGTTACAGTCTAGATACAGTGACAGGTTATAGATATATGTGAAAGAAGTAACAGAGGGTCAAAAGTTTTCAAGAAGAAGAAAACCCTAGTTTTCAAAAGGCATACGAAGGCTGCATAACAGTTAGGGAACATACATACGCGAGTTGCATAATAGATATGGAACATACATACACGGCCTCCCCCGCTACAGGTCATGTACCTGTTGTATTTTTGTAGATACATGTTCAGTTCAGGTACTGATTGATTATAGGGAAGTTGAACATATTGGATATAGTTCAGTGGTACAAGTTGATACAGTTGTACAACAATATATCTCAAAGTGACAGGTTGTCAGTGGTTCCATCATTTTACTTATACTTCAGGACGGTTGGACGGGGCAAGGACAAGTGGTTGTAGCCACCTTCCGGTTGTAGCCAAAGAACATAGGGGGTTGCAGTCTCCTTCTAGTTGTAGCCAGAGAATTGGGGAGTTGGAGTTTCCCTCAGGTTGTAACTTGAGAAGCTAGGGGGTTGGAGCCTCCTTCTAATTGTAGTTGGAAAACAAAGGAAGTTGGTGCTTCCAATGAATGTAATTCTTGAAGACATATAAGAAAAAGCATTATGTGGTTTTCTCCCACTTTGGGTTTCCACGTAAAACACTGGTGTACTGTGTATGTGTGTGTTTGTTCATTTCTTATTGCTCATTATTGGATAATAATTATACATTGAAATAACACTTGGATTATTTGGTTAAAAAGGACTATAATTGCGCTATTACTGATTCACCCCCCCTCTCAGTAATCCAACAATTGGTATCAGAGCAGGTTCCTTGAGAAATCAGTTTAACCACTGAAAGGTAGATCATGGAGAGAAACAACTTGTGTAAAAATGGAATACCACAGTTTGATGGGAAAAAGTATGCTTTATGGAGCATAAGGATGAAGACATATATACATGCATAGGGATTTGAAATTTGGAAATCAATTATAGATGGATACACAACACCAACAGTTCCACCAACAAATGACAAAGCAGTGAAACTTTGTCAGAAAAATTCCAAATCCACAAATGCACTTTTGAATGGTATTAGTGAAACGATATTCACCAAAGTTGCACATTGTAAATCCTCTAAAGATATTTGGGACAAGCTTTGAAATATTTATGAAGGAGATACAAAAGTCAGAGAAGCAAAGCTTCAAACTTATAGAGGTCAGTTCGAACAACTAAAAATGAAGGAAGATGAGAATATTGCAGCCTATGTCTTACAAGGCGATGAAATAGTGAATGAAATCATAGGATTGGGAGAAGAAATCGAAGAATCTGTAATTGTTCAAAAGGTACTAAGATCTCTTCCTATGAGATTTAACCCTAAGATATCAGCACTAGAATAAAGATCAGATCTAAACTCAATAAGCATGGACGATCTTCATGGAATATTCATAGCATATGAAACGAGAATTGAACAGGAAAATCCAAATGTAAAAGAAGCATCCTTCAAAGCATCTAAAAGATAAAAGAAAAATAAAAAGAAACAAGAAGAATATAGAAACATCAGTGACATCTCAGAATATGATGAAGAAGTGGCCAACTTCATCAAAAGACTGAACAAGGGAACCAACGGTAGGTATAGAGGTAAGCTTCCTTTAATTTGTTTTAATTGTGATGGTATTGGTCATTTTGCTAAAAAATGTCCTCATAAGAAAAAGAGAAATGATGAAGGTTACTCAAAAGGCAAACAAACATATAAAGGCAAAAGAACTACAAAGAAAGTTTTCAAGAAAATCTTATGCACCAAAGAAGACATTGTTGGCATGTTTACCAGGTAGGTGTGCTTGTCATTGATGGCAAGATCAGAGTATGAAACGATGGAAAAACAAGGACAATGTAAGCTCAGAAGAGATAGTGTAGAGATGCACGAAGAGTGCAAGAGTGTGCTTGTTTATTTGATGGAAAATAGGTAGGCAAGGAAGATCAACAATGCAGGGATAATTGCATGGAAAGATTAGAAGCGTAAACTCCATTTTGGAGTTTCGGATACTGGGAGATTGAGAAGTCAAGAGTCGAGACTCTTCAACATAGGAGTCCCAGAGTTTCGAAATCTGGAATCCCAAAATCCTGAAAGAGGAACATCAACAAGAGTTTTACAGACCAGGAAATAACTCCATTTCGGAGTCCCGGATCCCGGGAGTTGAAGTGTCGAACAACTTCACCACAGGAGTGTCGAAATGTCAAAACGACGAAATGCGAAACGTCGAAATCCCGAAATAGGCACATAAACAAAGATTTTCACAGACCGGGAAATAACTCCATTTCAGAGTTTCAGATACCGAGAGTTGGAAGAGTGAAGACTCTTCATCATCAGGAGTCCCAGAATCATGAAATGTGAAACGCTGAAATCTCAGAAGGAGGATAGTTTTGGATACTGGGAGTTGGAAGAGTCATGACTCTTCATCATCAGGAGTCCCGGAATTGCGAAATGAGAAACACCAAAATCCCAAAAGCAGGAGGACAGTTTCAGATACTGAGAGATGGAGGAATCAAGACCCGAGAGTTTTCATCATAGGAGTCCCGAAGTGCCGAAACGGGAAATTGCGAAATGCAGTTTTGAATAAGGCTATGATCACAGCCGGTGGTCACATCGTCGAAGAGATGTAGATAAGAGCTCAAAGATTTAAGCTCCTTTTTCGGAGTTTCAGGGATTGCGACTTGGAAATTCGAGATTCCTCGCAACAGGAACTCGCGACATGCGAAATCGCGAAGTGGCAAAAAACGAAATGCTAAAATGATCGAAGCTAGTCTAGCTAAGCTCCTTGTTTTTTGGAGTTTCGGGGATCGCGATAATGAGTGTCAAGATAACTCTTCACCACAGGAATACCGAGAGGCCGAATGTCGAAATGAAAAAATATCGATGTAGCCAGTGGTCACCGCCGATGGTCGTGTAAGTGGAAGGAGCTAGCATAGCTAGGATCCATTTCAAGATTCCCTCTGTAACTGATAGAAATCACTGATGGTTTCTGCCAGAGGAATCGAAGAGACTTCAGTGTGATTGCCAGAGGAACTAAAGAGTCTCAAGGCATCTGCCAATGGAATGAAGACTGTTCATAGAGGCGATTGACAGATGGAAGAGCGTTGAAGCCTGTAACAACAACAGAGGGGATGAGCTCGACTGTGATAGAGAAGATGAAGAGTCTCAACTACAATACAGGATAAGGAATCTCGGCATAACACCCAGTGATGATGGACGCATGGGAGGAACAGCTAGAGAAGTTGAAGAGTTGCAATGATGATTAGGTAGAGGACTCGACATGGTGAGAGTATGTAGAAACATTGTTGAGAGGGCATGTAGAAGAGGCACAGAGACTATAAGAATGAAGAACGAAGAAGAGATTAGGAGGTTGTTGTTGAGAGTGATTCAGGCGTGGGTGTGTTGCAGATGAAATATAGAGAAGAGGAATGGTGCATGGAATGGACATGGATCTCAAAGCATAAAAGGTAGAAGCACAGAAAGCACAAGGGATGTTTGCAGCAAGATAATGAGACAGTAAAGGAAGGATGAGGTGCACTTGTAGGGAAAAACAGAAGATAAACAATGGAAAGAAGATGCAGATAGAGAGACACTGATACATGAGATCAATGCATCATAGTAGAACAATGATAAGTCTGGTAAGCCAAGGATAAATATTGTATCACTATGATAAATTTATATATATAGGAAAGATTTATTTTTCAGGGTGGAAGGGAGGTGCGAGGGAGGACTGTTGTCCTCAGAGGTTCAAGTGGGTTCTTGAACACAGGGAGTTGTAGCTTCCATATGGTTGCAACCAGAGAAACCAGAGTGGCAGGGTGGTGCAAGGGAGAACTGTTGCTCTTAGTTATATAGGTTGGTGCATGTGTGACTGGAAGTTGGTGCTTCCATCCAGTTGGTGATGGAACATTTAGGGAGTTGGTTCTTCCTTCTAGTGGGTGCTAGAGAAACCAAGTTGTCGGTGCTTCCTTCTAGTGGGTGCTAGAGAATCTAGAGAGTTGGTGCTCTCAACAAGTAGTAGCTTGCAAAACACAGGTTGTAGCCTCATTATGAGTTGGTGCTCATAAGTATGATAATGTACAGAATGTAAAGATTAATTATCATATAAAGAAGAAGAGGTTTTTACCCTTTATGGGTTTCCTCAGGGAATATCTGTCTCTGTGTATCTCATATGTGTGAATGATGTTGAATGTTCTATTGCTTACTTCCCTGCATTATTTTGATCATCATTGAGAGTTTTGTAATGAATTTAAAATGAGCATAATTGTTTAAGATAGGTAACAATTGATTCACCCCCCCTCTCAATTGTCCAACATCCTTTCCTTCCATTCCTCCAGGTAGGAAGAAATTTTACTAGCTCAACATCCACCAAAGCTCCAAACTGAACCAAATGGGTGAAGTAATGTTGCAGAGGGTCCACCCTAGCATGTTCACCCCAAACTTCCCTACTCGAAGTGGTGAAATTTAGATCACCCCTAGAATAAGGTTATCCACATCCAATATCCCTTCCCTTTTTATGTCTTCCCAAAAAACTTCTCTGACATCATACAACCCATAACAATTGATTAACTTCCACTTTAAATTTAAATCTTTAACTACACCCTCCATCAATATCACTGCAGGAGTCAAGAACACAACAAAATCAGCCTTATGGGGATTCCAAGTTGTATGCAAACCTCCCGAGAGACCAATAGAATCCACCCCACAAAAATTCCAATTAGGGAGAAGCTTAACAAAAACTTCCCTTGCTTTAGCTTCACAGATCATGGTTTCTTGAACAAAAAGTACATCCGGGTTGGTTTTCTCTAAAATTTTTTTGAGGGTAAGTGACTTTAAGGATCCCCCCAGTCCCCTCACATTCAAGGATGCCACACTCATCTTTTCACCCTAGCCAAGGATTTCTGATCTCTAAGCGCCCTAGGACCAGTTAATCCCTCCAAACTTATCGAGTTTATGTTTTCATTCTCTTTTCCCATTTTCCTTGCATTCCTAGTCTTTAGTGGAGATAAATCATTTTCCAAACCTCCTAGTACTTCCCCTTTTAACAAATCATCCTCACCCCCCCGACCATTGGTCAAAGCACACCTAGCCCCTACCTCCTTCCCAATTTTTTCACCAGGGTTAGATAAAATCTCCCCACCAGCATAAATTTGTAACGACGAACATGTTAGTACCTTCCGATAGGATGGAATGAAGTTTAGTAAATTTTCCTCCACTTTCGACATCACAATCGGGTCCAAACAAGTATCAATTTTCAAAATTTCTGAGAGTCCCGCAACCATTCTGTCAGACCCCTCCTCAAGAGGAGAAATCAGTCTATTCTCTCCCTTCCCTTCCAAACCATCTCGACCACTACTGCTAGAAAGGACCAATGACACAAAATTATAGGTCTGATACCTATCCCCAACAATTGGCTCATGAATCAAATATCTAGGCAATGGAGGATAATCCACATCATTCCCCTCCCAAGAAATCCCCCCCTGCGAACACCCAGCTCCCGAGACCAAAGAATAAAAATCTGCCTTTTCCCCTAGAGAGTCTCCCTTATCTGAAAGATCGATTACATCTTCAATCGGATTCAGTATCCCCCCTTTCCCCTGCACCCACGAAAGACTCACATGCAATCCCTTCTCACCCAAATGACCACCTACCAACGGACAATCATCCCCCACACCCTCAACTTGACACCCCGAACTGCAAATCTCTACTAAACTTGCCTCTAAGACATACAACCTACCTCGCACTCCAGAAACCTCAGGAAATACCTCCCCAAAAGGTAAATCATCAGCCCCTATCCCTCCCTTAGTGGGTAGCGCTTTAGAAAGGGGTTCCAATACTAATCTCGACCCCCCAGAGTTTTTTAGAGTAGACTGTTTAGAAAAATGATTAGGATAGCAGGGTGTTAACTTACCAAAATCAACATCGCTATCCGCTGCCTAAGGAGAATTCTATTCGCTCCAAGATTTGAATTATTTTGACTTGTCACTATGTGCCAGCACTTATATCCCTTCCTCAAGAGAGCGCTTGTGAGTAATTACTCCTGCACATTGATGTCGCAGATGAACAGTCGCCTTACACCCAGTACATCAGAAAGGTATACCAGCATAATCCAGGCGTTGTTGAATCTTCAATCCTTGCCAGATACTAACAATCTCCTCAGGTAACCCTTCATAGGTTTCCATTTCTACCAGAATCTTACCCATTCGCCGGTCAAACCCCCCTAGTTGTTTCATATCCACATGCAGAAACTTCCCGATTGTGTTCCCAATAATTTTGAATGCCTCAAGACTCTATAGTGCTAAAGGACAACCTAGTAATAACACCCACGTGTGTCTAAACCTAATAATCTCCTTTTCAAGGTTGAACACTAGATGCCAACGTTTCAACATCAAACTTCCCGCATTACCACCTAGACCTTTTGAAGCATATTATTTGTGTCTTCTGAGTTTCTAAAAAAGTAACAAAACCATCCCTTCATCAGTATAAATGTCTCTGACGAATAACCTAACAACGAGCCCCAATTTCCCTCAACCAATTATGAACATCCTTTTCCCCCAATGTCCAGTCGCCAAATTTTCCCACTAGGCGTCGCAGGGAAAAAATACCAACTACTTCCATCCCTAAATATCTTCCCAACGTCACAACCAGTTTGTTGTTTTTTTCTTTCCACCCTCTGAGCCCTGAAGCAGGCTTTTCTCCTCTTAGTTGTTAATAAAACCAGCACTACTCCCACCTCCCACACCTAGATTTTCCCCTAATCTCGACGCATCCACTCCACCACCTCCCACACCTAGATTTTCCCCTAATCCCGACGCATCCACTCCACCACTTCCCACCACTGCCTGTAAATACCTCCCACCACACCCCTTCACTCTCTTTGTTAAGTCAGAGCAACTTCCATTTATGCAACATCCGCCCCTCAACTCTACACCATGGAATCATGTGATGCAATTCTTTCCACCCTCCGGCTTATGCCCCTGCCTAACCACCACAGGCTTCTGCAGTAAATGACCCAAAACACATTCATTCTCCGCCTTAGGCTTTCCTCCACAAGCCGATTCCCTAGAAAACAACTCATTTATGACGTCTATGGACCTATATTCCACCAGATCGCCCGATAGTTCACCAAGTGTCCCTTTATCTGTACTACAAGTCCATTTAGAATCCACTTTCTCAGACCTCCCACCTACCAAACTTAAATTCCTTTTGTACAACATTAATTCTTCTCTGTACACCTCACTAGGTTTGTACAGTCCATTTAGGCTCCACCAGTGCTCCTCTGCTAGATCCACCAATGGGACACTTGCTCCAATCGACATATCAGCTAGGAAATGTCAGCTCGACCCTAGACCTCCACTAACCCTTTTTCTCCTTCCGCCACTTCACCACGTATCCTTTCATGTGACTCCCCTCCAAATGCCACTGAACCTCTAGAACACACGTGCGATCCCATCACCAAAACCCCATAACAAGCCTCCAATTGCCAACCCCCGTGAAAACCAAAAAACCCTAATCCTAATCCATAGACTAATATCCGCCTAGAATTTGGTGTGATTTACCTCGACATAAAATGTCTCTACCTACAAACAATTATAAGCATCACTCCAAAGCTCTCTACCAATTCAAATACCTTCATTTTCACCGCAAAAGTGGAAAGACGTAACCTTGTTGACTTTATTATTACACCTTTACAAACAAATGCATACAAACTAAGATTTTATAGATTGATATGTATCTTAAAAAACTATATTACCTAATCGTAGAGGTAGAAAGGATAAGGATATCCATGGATTTTAATTATATTACCTAATCGTAGAAGTAGAAAGGATAAGGATGATGATGGATTTTAATATATAATATAATTAGTTAAATTTTTTATTAAATATGGAATTATTTTATATTGATATGGATAAAAAATTATACTATATAGATGTAAAAGATAAAATGAATGTCAATTTTAATTTTAGTTTAGTTTTTATTTTTTTAATAAATATAATATGCTATTTATGTAAATAAAATTTGAATATAAAAAATAACATTCTTCATATCCGCTTGAATTAAATCGAATTAACATACCTAAACATTATTTTAAAATCTTGTTTAATTGTTTTTCACATATAATAATTTTCCAATTCAAATTCAAATCAATAATAAAAAACTTTCAGATATCATTTTCCTTCAAAACTGCACAACATAATGAATATGCGTTCAGTGGATTGAGTTTAAATATATAATCTCTAATAAAGTGAGAATTTAAGAGTTTTGTTGTCTTTTGATTATCGAGCATTTTGAAAAAGCATTTTAATAAATAAATAAATAAATTGATGTTTAATTTTAAAAAATTATAAAAACTAAATTTAAATCTATTTACCCTATCTTAAAATATTTAAACTTTCGAATTAATTAATACTTAATTTTAAAAGTTTCAGTTAAAATTAATTCAAATTGATTTATTATCTTTCAATTATTTTGAGAAGCTTTGTCCTAGTGAAAGAATTAAATGTGATCCACACAATGTTTTGTAGTTGGATTACATATAATTGGTGTAGTCTAATTGTTGTACGAAATTAATTTTTTTAAGCTATATTTTATAAGGATATATAATTATTATAATTATATATTTTTATTAAAAATAATATAATTTTTAAAGATTTTAATATTTAAATTATTTATTAAATTTATTTGAAAAAATGATCATTTTAATAAACATTAATTTATTATTTGAATTACATTTATGGAGTATATTTAATATGTAACGTATAGCTTTATATAAATTAATTTTGACAAGTTGTTGAGTGAGATCAGTAGTCGAGTTATCTCTCTAAAGATAATGTTGCAAGACGCTATAATAAATCACCAAATCTTAATGGCATTTCCAAGGATCTCATGAAACATCAAGCATTCCATTGAATAATAAAATAATTGAAGGGAGTGAAGCGACATTTGAGAAGGGAAATGGCTCTGTGGAAACGGATAAGGTTTTTGAGTCTCTTTTTGGTAGTAAGGCTTTACTTGTTAGGTGAATTTCCAAACCCAAGATAGATCAACACTCAACAAGTCTCATACTCCTACCCATCTACCCAGCCGATGGAAGATGAACAATTAGATTACATGGATGATCCATATGAGAGAAAATCGATATGGGTTTCATCGAAGCTTCCTTGTGGTTTCTCTAGTAATAGCTTTGGCTCAAAACCTTGGCCTACGACTCATCTGCTAGTTTAGGACACCTTGGCGATTCTACACTCCATCTTCTAGGAACTGGGAGGACCACACCTTCATGTGGATAACAAGAAAAGTCCATCATCACGAATAGTGCCCACTCCTCAACTCAATGGAGACACCAGGGAACATGACTCATCTAGATTTCATTATGAGGAGAGAGAGAGACAATCACTTACTCCATAAAAAACAACATTGATGATGACTTCATTAACCCAACAATTCATAGATCCCCCACTACAAATCATCATGATGATACTCATGGGTAGGATAGCCCAGTCTTATGTTATGTTGAGCCTATAAGAACCCAATCACCAGGGGATTTTCGAGGGCTTTTGGGCTACTCACAATTTTTTTTATGATTGGAATGTGGATGATTGGAATGGGTCACAAACTCAAGTGAGGATTCCCACAAGCTCCTCTCTTCCTACTGGCACTGGGGATCACAAACATTATTCCTAAAAAAATGGAGACTATACTTCAATGCAAAATCAGAGCACCTGGAAGTCATCCCAGTCTTTGTCCAGATACTGGCTCTACGGCTCATCTTTTGGACTAAAGATGTTTTCAAAGAAATGGGTAATCTCATTGGGTTTTATTACGAGGTATATTTTGTTGAAAACACACAACAATATTGAAAGCGGGGGGGTTGAATCAGTATTGCGTGATTTTCTAAATTTTCTTTCCTTTCAACAAATTAAAGTTATTTAGAAGTGCTTCACTAAATTATCATTGCATGCAGAAATCAAATTAACAAAGAAAAAAATACACCAAAATTTTATGCAGAAACCCAATGCATGAGAAAACCATAGAACATCTTTCTTTATGTTCTTCTGCAAGCACCTACTTACAATTTACAAATTTTCAGCTTGACAGGCAACAACATGTCACTGATAATGAGGACACCAATCCTCTCAGGCACCAACCCGTCGCAGATAATGACACCAATCCTCGCAGGCACTAATCGTTTACAAATAATGATGATTCAAATCATCAGTGAGCTAAAACTCACCCTAGCACAACCTTTCCACCTTATATTAAGTTTCTCAAAAATTAATTCATTACACGACTGGACCTCTTCAAGACTTTTCTCTAACAAATCAACAATTCAATTCTTTTTAATAGTTACATGACATTATTCCTTTTATTGTCTGCACATTCAC
Organism: Picea sitchensis; assembly: GCA_010110895.2. NCBI lineage: Eukaryota > Viridiplantae > Streptophyta > Pinopsida > Pinales > Pinaceae > Picea > Picea sitchensis. Next base: position 48,932 of record SNQJ01S0014723.1, read on the forward strand.
TTGATCAGAGGGCATCCATATTTATACCATTTTTTCCCAAGCTACACAACTTGTATGAGGACGCGTAACGGTTATATTGTGGACAAACTTTGACCATATCAAGGTACTGTTAGTTACAATTTTGTCTAAATAAAGTATGTGGATGCATGACAGTTACATTTTGGACAAAATTTGACCACATCAAAGTCATGTTAGTTACAATTATGTCTAAAATAAAGTATGTGGATGCATGACAGTTACATTGTAGGAAAATCTTGACTAAATCAAACAAACCAAATCTTCCTACGACTGGGCTCCAGATCATCAAAAAATCTCCTAAAGAATGACTCAACAAATCACATTCTTCTCTATAGAATATCTACTATGTAGATAGAACCATAGCGCAAGACTCAAGTCACGAGTCATCTTTCTGTCACAATTGTCCTACAATGCGCTTCACTGAGTCACCCCATCAGAATGTAAGTGCCTCTAGTGACTTGTTCACTTGATTGTTGAACTTCCACTTGTTATGTCACAGTATACTTAGTCGTTTGTCGCACTGACTTCATCTCATCACATTCTACTATGCTACTCGTTACACTCGCTCAAGGAACCTGCGATCATTGCACATTTATCATCACACTACAACACCAACTTTGTTTGATCCAATCCGCAATATTAGACAAGGGAATCTATTGTAGTTCACTTCATTGTACTTCATTTCTAAACTACATTGTAGATCATCCTATTGTTCTATGCACATTCTTGGCAGACTCGATCGCTTCTGCCCACTCCTTGATAGATCTCTGTTGATGATATTCTTATGTACATTCTTTTCAAAATCTTCATTTACATCATTGATCCTTTCATCCTTCTATGCGCTTCTGTTGTCATCCTTGCATGAATTCCTCTATATGTGTGCCATGCTTTGTGCCATTCATTTTGCATTGTTTATCATTTTTGGCGTTGTTGATCCTTTCATCCTTTGATCCTTCTACACACGTATGTTTTCATGCTTTCGAAACTTCCTTTGTTTGTTATTGCATTATAAATGACCAAGTCCAAGATCATTTTGACATCAATGACAACATATGCACAACATATTTCTCTTTTCATTCCACTAGAAAAATGGAAATGGCTAGGCTCCCAGTTGGTCTCAATGTTTTAAAAGGCCTCATCGACACAATTTCAATCAAGTGTAGCTAGAGGATGTACATACAAGAAATAGAATATGAAGGTATTCCCTTCCATTGTAGGAGATGTCACATGTATGATCATTTGAGTATGGATTTTCCGCAGAGCTCTAAATGCAAGAGGTGGGTTCTTAAATACCTAAAGGACATGAAGGAAATATGAATTCGACATGGGGACTCCCCTGTAAAATATCTCCCCGAGGTCGTTCAACCCACAATTTCGCCAATGGTTGTTGACTTGAGCTCTACCCCAAAGATCCTAGACAAATTCAAAACTTCAAATGTAGGAAATCTCATGGGTAATCCATTATCTTCTCATTCTTATTTTGAATCTGAAATCCTCTTTGGGTCCAGTTGAGCGCTTAACACACCCTAAAAGATTTATGAAATTATGTCACTTTTGGGTACCACTTGTTTTCTTTTTGTTTTATTGTCTGAATTGAGTTCACTATGGAGGGATGGTTTATTTTGTTTGCATGACTCTTATCGATCAAGTCGGATTTTTTAAAACTTATTAAACAAAACCTTGTGTCTAAAATAACTTGGCATTCTAACTATGAATCTGCAGCTAACATTGTGACTAACGCACTTGTGTTCATTGTCGAAAAAATTCAAGCAGGTAAAGTGGCCACACAGTAACACTAATCGTCGATCGTCGATGCACCATCGACATCGGTAAAAAGAAGATTTAGTTTGTGTTAGTTATTCGCCATGAAGATTCAGGAGATAACGGATCCCTATCGACGTTGGCGAAATATGAGAATGATAAAAATTTACAAAAGACATGAAAAAACCCCTGATAGTCAATGACGGATGCACTTGATCGGGGTCGATGAAATCTCAAAAGGTTAAATCATTGAAATTTTCCACATTCAACACATCGTCAATCGTCGACCCCCGATACACTTTCGACATCGACAATTTTCAAGGGAGTTAAACTGAGAAATCTTGGTTAAGCTTATCACCAATCGCCGATCTTTCATACTTTTCGATGTCGATGGGGTAGGATATGTTGTTAGAACTATTAGCTAAGGAAAATTCTCTGATTCTCAATAACACAATTAAACAAAGATGTCGTTTTCAAGTGCCACATGTCTTTGTTGCATAGGGTTTTCGTACGGTCTAGTTTCGTCCCGAGTCATCTTAAGGTTCCTTGTGTCCTAGTCATACTTATGAGTCATCTTTGCCATGTCATTTATGTACGACAAGATGGATTGACGTCAGAGATTTTTCCCAGAGACAACCACGAACAATATTTAAAGAGAAGGCCCGACTACCGATCCACCAGTTAGATTAGCAAAACGATGGGATGTTTTCAGCATGAGATACGATCAAATTATGTCATTCAATAGGACATTTAATGTTACCCCATGTACCGATTGAAAAATGGGAATTTAAAATCGCCGATAGGCCACATTATATCCCTCTCCCATGTCATCGACCTACAATCGAATTTAATTTTAAACATAATGAAGATCTAGTGACAGATTTTGTAGAATCACTCATATCCCGAGTTGAATGAGTTGATGCGACAAGGTAAGTTCATCTCTGTTTAAATCACGAAAACAACTTTGAACACCTCTATTTTGCGCATAAGTTTCCATTTCCAGAGCATCTGAAGAAGTGAAGCAAGCGTCTCAAGACTGCGTTTATTCACAGACCATCAAAACCAGGTTAAGCTAGCAACAGAAGTACGTGTTAAATTTTATTAGTTCAGTGGTCGTAATTTGTTTTATATCAGTAGTTGATCTTTTATACAATATCTAACTATGTTTTAGCTGCAGGAAAAATGCCTCTGAGAAAGCCAACGACCAGGCGCTCGCCAAGGGCACTTACGTTAAAAGAGGCATAAATTGGTGAGGGTTCTTCTCTGGGTACTACGAGGTAGTTGGAATACGCTCCTAGGGTGGAGCCAGTCATTAAAAACTCGAAGAAGAAAGCATTCATTCAACCTCTGGTCTTCGGCGATACGGAAGCAACCACTGGATACAAAATAATGATCCCCCAGTGGGGAGATCTATTCAATAGAATCATCTGGGAGGATTACTCGGAGTATACCCCACACAGCGACCCAAATGTAAGGGCGCTCGGCAATCACGTTTTCCTGAACATTCAACATTCGTTCTTTCACATGGTAGCATGTTGAACTCCAGTTTTCCCGTGCATTGAGGTGTTGAGTTGGCTAATTGATCATACAGACACTCATAAGTGCCTCATTAATGATGGGAATGGTGGGTGTGTCGATGTTTTCCTCCCGACAGAAGTTTAGAAGTACTACAAGCTCAGGAAACCAGAAGAGTGGTTGAACACAAACTTCATGGTGAAGTTCTATGAATTCCATGACACTAGTCGTTTGATGGCCTCATGGTGGAAGGAGAACAAGAAGTTTACAAACCGGAGCAATGGTTGGTATGGGACAGTTAACTGAAGGGAGCCATACATCTACTTGATGGATCTCATCTGTCGAGTGCATGGAGAAAAGGACTGCTCCAAGTTCTCAAAAGCATGGATGCCCCTTGCATACATTGTGGCGATCTCCAGAAGTAGCTTCAACTAGGGAGCAATAATCTTCAAGCAATTGAGAATTTGTGTACAACTGGCTTAGACATCGAAAGAAGGAGAAGCACCCACTTTTCACATGGCCTCGTATCTGCTAGATGTAATCTACGTGAGAAATGTATTCGCTGGAATGAATTTGAGTTGGCACGTTGCAGAACTTCCCGTTCATGTCTTCTTCAGTGTATGGGGTAACAGGTACAAAAAATCCTATGCCCTTATTTGTGATGAATTCATCGCCCGAGTTTATTTCATTTTATTTAAAAAGGAATGCCCAAGGCTGTCTGCAGTAGCCAAGAAAATGATATTGAAGGTAGGCCATTAGTATCTAGACGAACACACAACTTATATCAGGGTGTTTGGGGCCACCAGAGCACCAAATTTGCTCCCTTCTCACGTCCCAAACCAGCTCATTATAGGAGAAATTAGTTATCAGACGATCATGCAGGGCTATAATGTCACACTAGTTAAGGACAAGAAATGAGCATTCATACCCTACGACTTCCATTTGGGGTTTTACATAGTGAAAGACGCTGCTCAAGCCAAACAAAAAGGTCTGAGCCAACTTGAATTTAGGTTCCTAACAAGTTGGTTTCAAAAGAACGACCCCAAAGGCCTAGTTCCCCAACACGCTTCACAAGTATCGTCATGTTGGCCATACGCACATGACAAGTTTGAGGATGAGATTTTTACAGAATGTGCTCGGGACTTGGAGGAGGTACTATAGAGGAAAGCCAACCCAAACATGACCAGGTTCAAGGCTATGAGCATGGATGAGTAGGTGGAGACAATAGAGCAATCAGATTAAGAGGCTCTCATAGTTAGGGAAGAAATCAAAGCAGCAGAGACCATAGAGGCACAAATGAGAGGATTGATGTTACTAGAGGGATCCCAGAGAGTCATTTACTAGTTACAGAATGATCCTGAACTCGTAGAGATGATGAGGATCCCCTCAGACAACCCAATCACAATCAGAGGAGATCCAAGTGGCGTAGAGTCAATACAATTGGAATAAATTACCAATATGGAAAACCCTAAAGCTCCATCACCAAAAATTAGATCACCGGGGACCATTCCAACCCAGCCTGAGGTTTCAAGGACGCTAGGTGAAACAGGTGCACCAATCCCCTTCTTTGATCTGATAACCATCTATGATGATGAGGAGAATTCAGAGGTATCCCTGATCTGGATTTATGTAGGAACACAATGAAATACAAAAATACACATAAACAAAGAGATGCAGTGGAAATAAGACTTCATTTCATTAATAACAAATGACTGAAATATGCTTACA
>SNQJ01S0014723.1:69769-89136 GCA_010110895.2 Picea sitchensis
CTTACCACAGTCATACCGGTACAGGATCGAGTTTGACAACCCCAAATCCTTGAGTGAGGTATTCAGGAAAGAACGAATGTGCTATGATCAGTATAAGCAGTGGGTGGAGTTTCCCAAAGCTTGGAAGGATAAGAAACAAGATCAAATGAACAAGCGGAAGAAGGGGTACCAACCAGCTCCTCATCGGAATATAGTAAAAAGTTTCTTGAGAAAATATTCTCACTTCAACCACTCGAATACACTGAGCAGTGGTAAACCGGTAAACCTGGGAATGAAGAAGTTTGGGGAAAACCCCCGCAAGCCACTAAAGTGTTGGGAATGTGGAGAGCCTCATCTAAGGAGGAACTGTCCATGTTTGATTTCAGCAAACAGATCTGTCATTCATAATCTGCAAGAAGCCTCGACAGTGGGAGATGTGGGCAGGAGCCTACATCCGATAAATGTAGCCATTGATGGCCGACATGCTGACCACCAATCCTCAGTGGTAGAAATCGAAGGTAAAATCAATGACACTCGAATTTCTGTTTTAATTGACCCCGGAGCAACATTAAGTTATATTACTCCAAAGGTAGTAGAGTAAAATAAACTTAAGAGACTGAAGCACGCAAAATCATGGCTTGTGCAACTAGCGACAGGTACAAAAAGGAAAGCAATTGACTATATTTCGGATTTTGAGTTCAACTTAGATGGTCAAACTACAAGGACCGATCTGAACATCCTACCACTTGGATCTTACGATATGATTATTGGGATGGATTGGTTGGAACGACAAAAAACAATATTAAATTGTTATACAAGGATACTTGGCTATAAAGATGATGTTGGAACTACCAGGATATCCCAAGGTATACCAAAAACGGTATTAGTCAGACAAATTTCAGCGATGCAACTAAAGAAATGTTTGAGAAAGGGATGTCAAGTTTATGCCATCCAAGTGACGAATCTAGCAGAAAAAGAAGTCAAGCCAAAGTTAGTAGACTTTGTTGTTCTATGTGATTTCAGAGATGTGTTTGTGGATGAGATACTAGAATTACCCCCTAGAAGGGAAATAGACTTCTCCATAGACCTACTACCCAGTTCATCCCCCATCTAAAAATCGTCGTACCGAATGAGTCTACCAGAACTGACAAAATTAAAAATACAATTATAGGAATTGTTGGACAAAGAGTATATCAGACCTAGTGTCTCACCTTGGGGAGCACCAGTCCTCTTTGTGAAAAAGAAAGATGGTACTCTAAGACTATGTATTGATTATAGACAACTGAACAAAATGACTATTAAGAATAAATACCCCTTACCAAGGATAAATGATATGTTCGATCAAGTAGGAGGGGCCAAGATCTTTTCAAAATTGGATTTATGATCCGGTTATCATCAAGTTCGGATAAAAGACGAGGACATAAACAAAACAACTTTTCGGACAAGATATGGACACTATGAGTTTGTAGTCATACCTTTCAGACTCACTAACACCCCAGCCACGTTTATGTGCCTAATGAGCAGTATTTTCAGTGAGTACTTGGACAAGTTCGTTGTAGTATTTATCGATGACATCATGGTCTATTCAAAGACGAAGGAGGAACATGAGGAACATTTAAGAATAGTTCTACAAATGTCAAGGAAGCACAAACTGTATGCCAAGTTCAACAAGTGTGACTTCTATCAAAAAGAGATACAATATCTTGGCCATGTAATTTCAGCAGAGGGCATTGTCGTAGACCCGAAAAAGACAAAAGCCATTATGGAATGGCTGGTACCTAAAGATGTAGTGGATATATGGTCATTCATGGGAATCACCGGATATTACCGCAGGTTTATAAAAGGGTTTTCCAAGATAGCCTACCCTATCACATCATTACAAAAGATAGGAACCAGGTTTAACTGGTCAGAGAAATGTCAAGACAACTTCAACAAACTAAAGGAATTATTGACAATGACACCCATACTAAAAGTAGCAGACCTAGATAAAGATTTCACTGTATGTGTTGATGCAAGTAAAGAAGGGATAGGTGGTGTCCTAACTCAGGAAGGAAACGTTATTTGTTATGAGTCATGGAAATTAAAAGAACACGAGCGAAATTACGTCACTCATGACTTAGAATTGGCAGTAGTAATACACACCTTAAAGATGTGGTGACACTACATAATGGGCAAAAAATTTCTATTATTAACGAACAATAGCAGGGTGAAATATCTGATTAACCAACCAGATCTTAACGCAAGACAAGCAAGATGGTTAGCCTTCTTGAGCGAATTCGACTTCGAGGTCAGACATATCAAGGGAAATAAAAATAAAGTAGCAGACGCTTTAAGGAGAAGAGTCCATTGGTTATTTGAGATGAATATCAACAGGGCAGAAATTGATCTGGAACAAAGAATAAGGACGACAGGTATTAATGATGAAGACTATACTAAAATAATGGTAGAATTATCGAATAGTGTCATGAACTCAGATAAACCAGATCTAAGTATCGACAAGAAGGGACTGCTCTGATTTTAAAACATACTTTACATACTAGATTCAACAGAGTTAAAATTAACAGTCTTGGACGAAGTGCATAAGAAACCATATGTTGGCCACCCAGGTTACCAGAAAATGATAACAACACTTAGGAAGTTATTTTATTGGCCTAACATGAAGGGTGAAATAGTAGAATACTTGGCTAGGTGCCAAGATTGTTAGTAGGTTAAGGCTAAGCACCAACATCCAACCAGCCTATTACAACGATTACCAGTACCAGAATGGAAATGGGAGACTATATCGCTCAGCTTTATAACAGGTTTGCCTAAAACTCAGAAACAAAATGATTCTATCATGGTCGTAATCGACAAACTCAGTAAGTCTACACACTTTATTCCTGTAAAGTCTACTTTTAAACCTATAAACATTGCTGAAATATTCATGAAAGAAATTTTTAGACTGCATGGTATTCCTAAAATGGTGATTTCAGATAGAGACGTAAAATTCACATCCGCCTTTTGGAAGGAATTGTTTGTAGGGATAAATACCAATTTGAATTTCAGTACGAGTTATCATCCACAAATGGATAGGCAAACCAAAAGGAAAAATCAAATCATAGAGGATATGCTCCGTGTGTATGTAAGAATGAAACCGAACAAGTGGGAGGACTATATACACTTGGTATAATTTGCATATAACAATGGGTAGCAAACTTCAGCAAAATTGATCCCTTTTGATGTACTGTACAGTCGAAAGTGTATGACTCCAATTAGCTAGGATAACCCAACTGACAGACTCATGGTTGGACCAGAGATGCTCCAGGAAATGGAGAACATGGTAAAAAAGGTACAACAAAACTTGAAAGAAGCACAGGACAGGCAGAAGAGCTATGCAGATCAGAAAAGAAGACTTATGGAGTTTCAAGCGGGAGACAATGTGTACTTTAAGGTCAAAGCCCGAAAAATATCATTGAAGTTAGGAAACTGTGCCAATATGGCACCCAAGTTTTGTGGGCCCTTCGAGATACTAGCTCAATTGGACCAGTAGCATATCAACTTGCACTTCCAGCTAATCCAAGAATTCATAATGTATTTCATGTTTCTTTATTGAAAAAATATGTTCATGACCCTACTCATATGATTGATTGGAACTTGGTACAGGTGGAACTCGAAGTAGAATTCCAGGTGGAACCCTTACGCATTATGGACTGGAGATAAATAGCGCTTCGGAACAGAGTCGTCGCTTAGGTAAAGGTGCAATGGAAGAACTTTAGTCCTGAGGAGGCCACTTGGGAATTGGAGGGAGATTTATGGAAATCTCATCCAATCTTATTCCAAGAAAGGAACGAACACTGAGGACAATGTTTTCTTGAAGGGGGAAAGGATGTGACATCCCCTAAAATAAAATATTTTGGAAATTTATTCTGTTTTTGGTAAATTCGAATTTGGAATTTTTTTTCCATTTATGGCAATTCTGAATTTCAAATTTGTTAATTGTAATAAATTATTATGACTGTTGGGCAGAGATCTTATTTGACCCAACTAACTATTTGACAATGACACTTGTTTAAAAACATAATATTTTATATTGATTGCAGGAAGACAATTGGAATAACCATGTTAAAAGTAGCTAGCCATGACTCCATGAGTGGGGAACATGTTGGAACTACCCCTGGGATGATTTTTACAAGTGGAAAATTAGTGATTTGGCCATTGGAAGCTCCTGAAAATTAGGGATTTAGGAAGCTATGAAAATTCCCAAGGAAGGGAAAAGACCTAGGCAAGTTACAAATAAGCATATTTGAGGAGGTAGGACGTTGCTAAGTATGCCGAGAAAGAAACTATTGATTTTTTTTTTTCACTTGCTGTTATGAACACTGCAAGGGTGTGAGGCAAGGGGAAAAGTGACTGACTTGAAGGACAGTGTTGTAGAGGGATTTCCAAGTTCACCCTTATGGACTCATGTTCAGGCTAGGGGGTGAATCAGGCAAGTGATCATGGCTGCTCGGTTCTACGGTTGGGAGGAACATGGTTGTTCCCTTTGTTTTCCCACGAGTTTAGTTCAGATATGCTACCCTAAAATCTATCTGTCTGAATTGATTTTATATTGGATGTACTGTACTTGTTGTAGTTGAACGGAAATGGTTTTTATCATCTGTTTTAATGATTGCATAATTGATGTAAGTCTTTTTCTATATCTACATATTCAATATTTCTGCCTCTATGGAATGAATTGGTTATTGTTATAGTGGAATCCTTAAAGTTGGTATGCATGCAATAAAATAGATAAAGGATGTTCGATTTCATGAAATATACAATCCACTTAACTAGCAAATAATTACACTTAAATTCTTGAATCATCCCCTTAGTAACCCCTACTATGGATTTAGAACCTCTATGTAAATATAAAGGATATGATACCCTCATAGAATTTAACAAATAGACTGTAGGGTTTAATTATGGAAATGTTTTCCTGAAATGAAACATTAAGAGGAAGATCTATTACAGACAGGTATATATTTCATTCTGTAAATTTTTATTCCTAGAACAGAATCACATATGTAGTCGAACATGGATAGAACTGAAATAATGAAGCATATGGGAATGAACATAATCGAAGGAGCAAGAATACCCTAAACTTAACAAGATATTCATGCTAGGATCATACTACCAGAAAATGAATAAATGAACTCGCTAATACATTAACAACATATGACAGATCTTACATATGCTCTGCGCAGAGAGGAACAAAGAATTTTATGACTGTAGCATTACCATATAGGATATCTGTTAAATTTGCTTTGCATTTACAGAAATATTTTTTTTAAGAAATCACAGAGTAATGCAATCTATGTTGAAGATGCAACGGATTGAAAAACAAACACATACAAATATGCAGAGACTTGAAGATGTGAGACCTCTGAAATGATCCCTGTTGGGGTATTTTTTTCCAAATAAGAATTACATTAACAAGAGACTAGTCTTACAGGCATTAATATAGTCAAGAAAAGATTTCTAATATAACTATTTAAATATTTCCGAACACTTTCAATTACAGAAGTAATGTACAGAACACCAAGGATAAGCTACTTCCAAATAGAAATGATATTCCACCACTTCTAAGCTTAACTTATTTAAGAGTTTTCCCAACAACAAAAACTTAGATCTGTTTTCGCTAAATTCTAGCTTTAGAATATAAGTCATTTCCTACAACATGATCGGCTGTATGTATATCCTTAAATGGAACTTTAACAAAAAAACAAAATGAGATTAACCCTCATATATCCAGTACAGGAAATCGGTGCATGAATAAGGTTACTTTTAACAACAGAAAGCTACGAACAGAATCCTGACCTCCATGTCGTGATTTCAGAAATGAGTGGAAGAGTCACATTTTGGAACCCAAGTACCTTTGTCATGATGAGAAGGGGCCGGTACCTACGCCGTGAAGTGGGCATACCTGCATTCAGCTGTCACAGAAAACATTAGTAAAATACAGAGTAGAACCTTAAATTATAAACTCGAAAGGGTAGATTGATAACCATAGCTTTGTCGAATTACTTAACTTAAGGGCCAAAACGTCGCACCCTCCAGTTGTCGTTCTTTGCTTTGTAATCAATTTGGCTGAGGGGGAATGGTCCTGGATCTCTTGGTGGGTACCCTCGCAACAAGAAGAGTCCCACCATTAATACAGAGAAACCCTTTTTACAGAATCAAATAATTACTTTGAAAAATAACATTGTGAATTCAAGAGATAAATCATTTGATAAAAACCCTTTACGAGAAAAATGAAGAACGTAAAGAATGGTATCATACACATAGCCAATAAAAATCCTCGTGGGGAGTAACCTAACTCAGCATGAGATAAATTACCGGTAGACCACTACCTTACTACAAATGATATGCAGTAGTCACAGAGGAGAAACATATACGTTGAGAATCCAGATTGACCCTCTATTTTCCTGGAGCCTTCACACGACGAAGGTATAAACTCTTCTGAACTAATCTAAGTTACTTCCAAGTACATTTGTTAGTTATAGGTTAAACAAAAGGATTGAACTGGAAATAAACCCACGGGGCACAAACAGTGGACACGAAGTAAGACCTTAGGTTCAGAGAGGAAATATTAGTGACCCAGGGATACAGTAAGAAAACCTCTTCTACAGTCATTACCAAAATAAAAGGAGAAACGCATAGACTTTGAACATGAATATTGGAAGTAAAGAGGGTATGTAAATCCATAGTAAAGTTTACAGAAAGAAAAATCTTTCTCGGTATCAACCAAAACAACAAACTCTGGTTCGAGCTTGAAATATGACAATCCCCTAAAAGAACTTACCAGGTAGTCGGATATTGTCGTCGACTTCACCAAAGGTTGCTTGCAGAGGCGGAATAATTTCCTTGTGGAAGAATGCATAATAAAAAACCCTCTCCTTCGGAGGCACAAGGGAAGAAATGATACCACCAAAACCTAAGAGGGATGAGTACCACTCTTTACAGCACGGGAGGTACAATCCTTACTCTAGGGAAAATATGGCGCATCAGGATTGGGAGGAACAGGACGAAGAGTCATCAGGACTGAGGTTAGTAGGACTCTAATTAATTTTAGGATAGAGCCTTAAACTCCTCCTGACAGGTACATCTGCCCCCCCCTTAATGCAAAAGATACAAAGTTAAACAATAGTAAAATCATGATTGTCTAGTGAAACTAATCGACCGCCAAATTTTTTTTCTTTGAAGTTATCATTTCATTACTCCAACAAGTATCAGAGAGTTAGTTAATTCAGTAATGTAGAGAATGATGCAGATTTGATTGGGTTCAATTCGTTATGGTGGAGACGAGTTGTAACATAACTAAAATGAAGCCATCAAAGGAAAACACTTTGAAACCACTCCTAAACCATCATTAATATCCTTAAACCCTTTCCTATAATGTACTACATTCAAGACTTGAAGTTTGATGTTGACACAGTTAGGTAAGTGTACAAACATTTATCTCCCAGGGACATAAATTTATGTGAAAAATCCAATAGCTCGATTCTATTAAAAAAAGGGAACTGAAATTCAAATCCTAGTATATATGTAGATTTGGGTATAGTATTGAAGTATTTATAATAAAGTATGGGTTAGAAAATAATTGTATTCGATGGAAACCTCTCTTAAGAGTATTGAGATAGTGTGTCATAAGGTTATGCAAAGCAAAAAACAATGTAAGTACCCACCTTACGAGTTGATTAAACGAAGATAAATGCTAAATATTGTACCATAGAAAAAAAAAAATTATGATAAATTCGAGGTTCATTATAGCTACATTGTTGATGCGCATGGTGTGAATTTTGATCCATCCAAGATCAAAGTCATCCATGACTAGCCAACCCCAACCATGCTCACTGAGATTCAAAGCTTCTTAGGCCTTTCCAATTTCTATCGTAGGTTCGTGTTGGAATTCTCCCATATCTCATGGGCCCTTGACCAAATAAATAGGGGTGGTGACAAGGAAAAAATTATGTGGGGCCTGTCCCAACAAAAAGAATTCAATGATATAAAGAAATCATTACCAGAAATTTGTGTGGGGCCTTTCCCAACAAAAAGCATTGTGTGGGTCCTATCCCAACAAAAATTCTTTCATTACCTGACATGCAACAACCCTTTGAGATCGATACTGATGCTTTAGACTATGTTGTGGGTGGAGTCATCACTCAACACGAACACCCCATATCCTATCATAGTGAGACACTATCAGATGTCCACCATAAGTACCCTACTTACGAAAAATAAATGTACTCCATTGTGAAAGCATGCCTCTAGTGGAGGCATTACATTCTCGGGATGGTGACACTCATCCACACTGATCATAAGCCACTGCAGTTCATGTAGACACAAGGCAAATTATATAATTCCCGCCATCAAAAGCAGTCCACATATTTGCAGCAATTCCACCTCAACATCAAGTATAAAACAAGAATTACAAACCAAGTCGTTGATTGCCTTAGTTGAACTCTAGCTGTGGCACTCACCATAGTGATAGATTCTTGTGGCCATGAGACCTTCGGATGTCCCCACGTCTATGAGACAGATCTTGACTTCTCTAACACCTACCAGATGCTGGGTGCAAATAAAAGTATCAGTAATTTCCATCTTCAGGACGGGTTGTTATGCCATTTGGGCCAACTCTGCATTCCATCAAGATAGAGAGAAAAGAGGATTTTGGAATCCCACTACAGTCATGTGGAAGGACACTTCAACATGGAAAATATAGTGGTAGTGATACATAGACATTTCTATTAACTCAAACTATGACAAGAGTTTAGCTAGTATAAATTATCATGCATCGTCTGCGCTATTGCCAAACTCGCCACTAAGAAACAAGGCATGTACACTCCTCTTCCTAATCCTGATAGGCCTTGGGAGTACATATCAATGGACTACATGTCAATCCTTATGTCCACCAAGTGAGGAAATGACTGTGTTTTTGTGGTTGTTGATCATTTTTCCAAGATGGTGATTCTAGCCGCCCGCAAGAAGAGAATCACAGTGGAGGCGACTGCCAATATATTATTTGAATGAGTGTGGGTACACTTGGGGATCCCAATAACCATTATCTCATATCGGTACATCGATTTCCTCATCACATTCTGGTTGAGCCTCTGGTCACTGCTAGAAACCAAGCTCACCATGTCCACTACCTTCCACCCCCAGATGGATGGCCAAATAGAGGTCGTCAACTGGATGATCATGCAAATCCTACACATGTACAATTCCAAGGACCCCTGCACATGGTACGAGAGACATCCTTATGTTCAGCACAACTACAACAAATCCATACACCAACCATAGCCCCTTTCAGGTGGAGTTGGGATTTCAAAAATTGGGTCAAATGGATGTTGCGATACCCCTTGCGACCACCCATGAAGACTCGTCACATGCTCCAACTAGAGCTGACCAAGACACCAGGCTCATTGAGATGATCTAACACATCTTCCAATAGTTTCAATATATTATACATAAGTCCAATGCGAAGTACAAGTAGCACCATGATCAGCACCGGGTGCCACACTAGTTTCAAGTGGGAGATAAAGTTTGATTGCACTTAAAGAAAGAATACCTTGTAGGGCCTCATCAAAAGATTCATCCAATTTGTTATGTACATTTCACCATCACCAAGTCTATGGGTAACAATTTTTTCAATCTCATCCTTACCCCCTTCCTTGGCTTGCACCCAGTGTTCAATGTGGACCTCCTTCGACCTTATTTTCCACCATTATTGGACACCTCAGATATAACATAACAATTGATAGCAACATAGCTCAACCCTGACTGCATGAAACAATAATCCACTGATCATATCATGCAAATACAATTCAAGGGAATTCACCAACAAAGTATCCATCTTTATCGAGTTGTCAAAGCATGTAAGCTCTTGCACCAATGCAAGTGGCTCGCCCAGGGTCAAATTCAATAAAACTTTCCTCATCTGATGGGGGAAATCAATGCAATAGCAACCATTTCTTCCTAAGGGAGGAGGATCGATCTAGGATGATCTTGGTGGATACACACCTTTTCCAACTGGCTCAAAAACGGTTTTTAGGAACTTACTATTTTTAGCAGTTTTTCAGTTCTTGAACTTTCGAGGCCATTTTGACGGCCTAAATGTCTCTTTTTCATGATCAGGAACCTCAATGACAGCCAAAGTCTCTATTTTTTCAAAAATAAATTAATCTCCTCGTAAATACCTTTAAAAAAAGCTATCATGCGCCCTAAACAGAGATCATATGCAAAAGTTACAGCCCTGGGAAGTTGATGTACTAACTTACCCCAATGGGGCCCACATGAATTTTGGCGCTTCATCTCCTAGGGTTGGGTTTTTGGATGTATAGGGTTTTTGAATTCATTATTATTGTAAAAAGGGATTCAAAGCCTCATTGCACTCATTTTATTGTGAATGAGCGTAGCCGTCACATCTCTATTAAGAGATAATTTGTTATCATTCTAGCAAGCTTGTTTTCAATATGCATTTTACAGTTTTCAACATATTTCTTATTTAATAGAAGTGAAGTTTTACTGTATCTCTATTATTTTTCACTGTATATCTATTTTAATGTTATAAATCTATGCTTTCATTTTGTTCCTCTCCTAAATCTGGATCAAATATGTCATCCATCAACCTCATGAAAGTTTTTGGGGAATTCTTCAAGACAAAGTACATGACCATCCACTCGAAAAGACATTATTTAGAATTGGAAGCAGTCTTCCATACATCAGTCAGTTCTATTGAGATATGGTGGTAGCTAAACTTCATATCAATATTACTAAATTATTTGGCTCCCTGGATTTGGTCGAGAAGGCCATAAATTCATGGAATTGGGTACTAGTTCTTAATTGTGATTTTGTTCATATCTTTGTAATCAATACAGAATCACCAGGTCTCATCATTCTTATGCAAGAGAATGATTGGGCTTATACAATGTGAGTATCTTTGTCAAATGTTCCCTTTTTGGAGAAGATAATGAATTTGGTGCTTGATCTCCTCATTTTCTAGGATAGAGAGTTTATATACCAACCCATTAGGTAAAGGCATGCTAGGGATTCAATGGTTGACCTGGCAATGTAGAGGCACCTTAGTAGGTAAGGTGAAGATGTCTTTGTATTATTCCATGACTTTGTCCACTTTCTTATGCTACATAGATAATCCTTGTGTGGAGGCCATGGATGTGCCCATGAACTTTAACTCACCTTAAGAGTGAATCATGAAGAGGAAAAGTTTCCCAATCTAGGAGATGAACTTCCTACACCTCTTAGCTAAGACTAAAGAAATTATGGTAGGTGTAGCTACCTCTGGTATCATGTACAACTTTCTACCCAAAGTAACAATGGAATTATGAGGTCTAGATTCATATATATCATGAATTTTCCATGTATATGGTTGGCATAAAATAACATCACAAACTTCAAGTGGGGTGACATTACACAATACCTCATCCTTGAAGGGATTGATTACATAGGGATAGAGACACTATTGGATGACTCATAGATATTGTCCTTAGCTGAGCCACCCAATGTTGTATGGATGTGGATATGGTGTTGTTCACAAATCCAACCTCTTTATGACCTTTGTTGAGAGTAGGGTATTTTTTCTTTTTCTATCAACAATGAAATGTAGTGAAGCACCCTTCACCCACATCTGTGAGTGAAAAAGACACTCACCTTCCTAAAAATATTTTAGTTCGTTTNACAAATCCAACCTCTTTATGACCTTTGTTGAGAGTAGGGTATTTTTTCTTTTTCTATCAACAATGAAATGTAGTGAAGCACCCTTCACCCACATCTGTGAGTGAAAAAGACACTCACCTTCCTAAAAATATTTTAGTTCGTTTGGTTGGACCTTGGTGGTAGTGACTATGGGATAGGTTCTACATAAATTATATACTTCCCCTTTGTTGGATAGTTATCAGAGTCAAATACTGGATCTAACTCTGAGTATTTTATCTGAACCCCCAATGACTGCTTCGAGCGACATCCATCAATGTTGTGTTTGGGGATTTTTTTGAACTAGCACCACTTTGTGATGTCTTTCTTCATCTTCACATTACCCTTCTGTGCTTGCAGTTTAGGATAGGTTTTTTTAGGTTGTTCATAATTTAATTTTCCTTTATTATCTAGGCTAGGGATGCCTTTTCCTTGCTTCTATTGTGATGCATTTTAATATCCAAACTACCACTTATTCCTCTACTTCATTTTTTGCTCGATTTCGACAACAAATCGATAAGAGCCTCCCAGTGACGAGATATATAGAAAATCCATTTTTGTTTGGATGTACCTAAGTATACCCCCATGTTATTTTAGAACCAAATGATGCTTACAGTCTTTGATACCTAGCTTGGTGCACAAGGTGTGGAAGGCATTTTTGAACTTTAACATTGTTTGGTCCCTCTCTTGACGCAGTGTGGTCTGTATTGTGTACTACTTGCCATAGTTTACAATAGGGTAATATTGTTCCTGAATGACATCTATAAAATTTTACCAAGTGGGTTCAGCCTCAAAATTTCCATACTCCTCTATGGAATTTTTCTCATTGTAAGTCTGCCACCAATTTTTGACATAGGGGACAACATTACAGAAAAGAAAGGAGATATTTTTCCTATAATAGAGAAATAAACATGTAGTATATTTAACCATTTTTACAAAGAATTTGTATCTATTTGACCTTCAAATATGGGAATATAAAAATTAAATTGTACCTTGAAAGGGGTGTCACCTCTAAAGTGGTCGCTCGACGAAAATTGGTCGGTTTGTTTTGGCAGTTGTCGAAGGATTTGGGAAAGAATTCCCATCATCTCATCCCTCTATGACATGAGGGATTCCTCTAGAAACAAGATGAATAGGATATCCTACTCCAACATGTCTCTTTTCTTTCACAATGGGAGGTCATTGGGGTTAGCAAGGATGGTCTTTCAAAGGCTCAAGTAGTTCGAGTCCCAAGTCCTTATATGTTTCCCTCGTTGGGGACATGCATAGAGAAATAAATAAAGAGAAGAAAACCATGATACCAATAATATAGATTTATGATGGGAAAAGATAAAAAACATAAATATGGCAGAAACATAGCGATACAATAATGCTCAGTTTCTATTAATGAACAAAATATGCAACAACTGTAAATATGTAGAGTGAAATAAACTCGTTAGAATGGTGGTTTATTTTATATGAAAAGAGATGTGATGGCTACGTGGATTGGAAAGAGTACCATTAAAATGAGGTTTGAAAGACATTTTAACATAAATAATCGATGAGAAAATCTAAAAATCCAAAACCCTAACACTAGGAGATGAATCATTAAAAGTTTGTGGGCCCTCGTGCGCTTAGTTGATACATGAACTTTTCAAGGGTATTACTTTTGCATGAAATATCAGTTTGGGGTGTTCAGTAGCCCATAAGAAAGGTATATCCAATGAGTACACATTTCAAATGGCCAATTATATGCCTTTGAATATATTTTGGGCACTTCTAGGCCAAAAAATGTCGTTTGGGGCCTCAAAACGGCCCTAGATGTTTAAGATCCCAAAAAACGGTAAAAAACTTTCAAGATGGAAACTATATTTTGAGCTAGTGGAATAGGTGGGTGGTAAGTGATCTCCACCTATATCATTCCATAATGGTCTCATGGGAATGTAGCTCAAGTTCTATGAAGTCATGCAAATTAGGGTGAGGAGTGATGGCCCAAGTAAGCACAAAATACTAATCAAATTCCACTTCCTATTGAAGATTTAAATTAGGGCCAACAAATGTTGATTGGATCACCTAATAGGAAATATTGACTTATGTGAGAAGCATGTGAGCTCTATAATACTCTACTCCCTCAGGAAAAGGTACCATCCAATGATTAAAATACCGGTGGGATACACTCTTGACTGAAGATATGATATGAATATGAGCCACGATGGTAGAAGGAGGTGGTAGGGGAAGGTTAAATGTACATATTAAGGAAGATTCTTTAAACTTCCATATTTGGAAACTCATTGATGCACTCTTGGACTCACTAACAAAGGGAATATTGGAGCCCACATTGTTCATAACGTTAGGTGTGTAGTATGCAAGTTGATTAATGGTCATGATATTCCCTTGATGAGGAAAGAGGACTTGAAATAATGATGACACTACATCTATCATATCATAGAAATAAATGAGATCTAGTAGAAGGTTATACTCTAAAGAGGAATTGACCACCTCCACCTCGACGAAGACAATCTTACCACCTAAATCGATGGGTAATGCAGCGATAATAACATGTGGACGAAATGGCATGTTCTTTTATGGATAAATCTTTGGAGAGACGATAGCTTTATAACATGAGATGGAAATGATAGAAGTGGAGGTTCCTTCATCAAAAACCATTCAATAGATTTTTTTCCCACATGCTATTACATTATTTTGAAAATAAATTTGGTGGGAGAGCCTATGCCAAGATTGGTCCAAGTCAAACATAATTTAATTGGAGTCTGAGGGGTCAACCCTTCCTATCACTTACAACAATTCCTTACATTGTGTCGACAAGCTCTGTAGGACTTCAAGAGAAACAAATTATTATATTCTTTACATAACTAGAATTATTGTTTTAATTATGTTGGGGCATGGGGGATCATAGGTAGGTGGGAGCCAGCTTGCATGCGGGTTCGGAGGCAGTGGCCCCCGAAAACAATTTGGCATTTTTTACATAGATTTTTTAATGGCTTTTTAGCACATGGTTTTCGTCGATGTTTTTCTCATTCCAGTAAAGGGATTATAGTTGTTGACTAATCCAATTCAATGGAATAGGGGTTTTGGATGTCATGGGGTCCTATATATGTATTGTATTGTAAACAATGAACACATGATGGATATAATATTAGAGGTGTGTCTCCAAAAATGTTGTTGGTTTTCCCAGTTTTGGTTTCCAGGGTAAAATATATATGTAATGTGTGTGTGTGCCATTTTTTGTTTTATATTTTTACTAAGAATATATTTTCATTAATTTATTGTACTACATTAAAATATACATTTGGTATCAGACCATTTATTGGCTTCAAGGGGATGCCTTTATATTTATGGGTGTTGGATCAAGTATTTGGTAAACCTTGTTACAATGGGATATCTGCTATATCGATTCTCCAGGTGAAAAAAAATGGTTAGAAGTTTGAAAATATAGATCGAGAAATTTAAAGGGAAAATTTTAGAGTTGTGGAAGCTCAAAATGGATAATCTGTTGGTGGACAAACATTAGTGTATCATTGTGTATCTAGTTACTATGCCTACAAGAATGTCAGTAGAATACCGGGTAAAGTAGGATCAACAGTTGAGGAGAATAATCTGGATATGTCTCTCAGATTTAGTGTTATTGAATGTCTCAGGGGAAACTACAACCAACACATTATGGGTTAAGTTAGGGGATTTGTATCAATCAAAGTCCCTGGTAAGAAATTTTTTCATGCGAAATAAGTTATTTAACCTAAGGATGAAAGCTGGAGATTCGGTGATAGAGCATCTGAACACCTTCAATACCATGGTAAGTCAAATATTTTATCTTGATATTGATATTTCTAATGAGGATAAGTGTATCAATTTATTTTTCTCTTTACTAGACTTGTGGTATAGTCTGGTTGTGGCCATATGTAGTGATACAACTACTTTAAGTTGCAATGATGTGTTCTAATCACTGCTGTCAAAGGATATGAGGAGGAAGAACGTGGAAGGACAGAGAATATATGCATTATTTGCAAGAGGAATCTCCTAGGAAAAAAATATATCTAATTCCTTGAGTGGGAGATCCAAATCTTAGGGTAGATCTAAATCTCTTGGAAAGTTTGTAAAGGTATGTTCGATATGCATAAAAGAAGGGCACTACATGAATCAATGTATATCCAAACGTGTTGAGAGAGGGAATGGATATAAATATGCTCCTTCTATAGAAGAAAAAAATTCAACAAAAGGAGGAGGGGATGTGCACTTGGCTTCTTCAAGAACACATCTAGATTAGGTATAGAAAGTCTAACATCACCAAGAAAGGAAATTGCATGTTGAAAAATGGGTTCTAGTTAAAACATAAGGAATTTTGTGGACCATATGGATCCTAAGGTCCCTCGATATTCGTATTTTTAGTGGGATACTGGTTTCCAAAAGGATTTCCACTCCCAAGATGATTTTCCTAAGGAATAAAATAACTCCTAGGAATATTGATACTCTTAGGACCATACATTCCCCCAGGATGGTTTCCTTTAGGGACAAACAGAATCCCATAAACATTATTACTTCCAGGACCATACATGCCCCCTAGATATCTAACTCTAGGAATACAGGCATACCCTAAAGAAATACCACCCCCTCGACCATAACTACCCCCACTGGAAGGGCCCCTAGGAACATAAGTATATCTAAAAGGATAACCACTCATTGGACCATAAATACCCCTAGGAATAGAGGTACAACTAGAAGTATTGGGATTTTTGGGTATAGGTGTGCTACTCCACGAGATGTTGAATACCCATGAAATTTTATTTCGGCCATCTTGACTAGGAACAACCTCACTCCTACTATGAACAATATTCCAACCAAGAGGGAAACGAGAATTCAACATTGTTGGGATGCCTATAGGAATGACAGAAGTAGAAGGAAATCCACTTATGGTGCTAGAACCAAGGATTTTCCCCCTACTAGACACAAATTTAGATGTGGGAATTAAAACATGTCCAATGGATGGGCTAATGCTCGGTACACTCATGGAAGGAAAATAAGTTACTACTAACATTCCCCAAATGGAGACACTTTATGAACTGGGAAAATATAGTGTAGGCCCTATGGAAGTAACAGATGGAAAGGAGGACATCATGGAGGTTTCTCCTATGACCCCTGTAAATGATATTGAAGGCTCAACCATACTCGATGAGACACGTGTTCCCAACATCATGTGAGGATCATTGAAAAATAAAAAAATCTCACTAAAATCTTCCCTTACCCTAAGGAGCATGGGGTTGAAAGGACCAACTAAAGGAGGGTTAAAATTGGGTGGAGGAATTTTTTCAACCACTTCGACCTCTACTTTCTAACTCTCCTCATATCCTCTCTCAGACTCTACATGATATATGTCACTTACCATCCTCTGTTTAATAGGTGGTTGTTCCTTCGCTTCAGGAGAAATTTCATGTTGTCGATATGACTGGTGAAGAAGTTGGTTTACCACAATGAATACAATTTGTTATTCATATAGGTATATATTGGTGGCCACCCACCTATTCCAATGGATTAAAGACCAATTTCCATTTTGGCAGTTTTAATATATTTTTTGGGTCCTAAACTTTAGGGGTCGTTTTGAGGCCCTAAAGAGAGTTTCTAGGAACGGCATTGTCACACTATAGCATTCATATAGAGTGTTATGTAAAAATGTGTATTCCTCATATAGTTCTTTCCAATGAACCATTGTGCACCTAAAACTGATATTGTAAGAAAAAGTTATGACCCCGAGAAGTTGATGTACCAACTTACCCCATCGGGGCCCACATGAATTTTGGCCCTTCATATCTTAGGGTTAGGTTTTTTTATGTTTAGTGTTTTCTAATTTATGATTTATGTTAAAATTTCCTTTGCAACCTCATTGTAATCATCTTCTTATGAATGAGCATACCCAAAACATCTCTTCTCAGAGATAAGTTACCACCATTCTAGCTAACTTCTATGTTTTTTCATTTTAGAGTATTTTGTATTTTAGACAATAATTAATAGAATATGAGCTTTACTATATTACCTTTTTCCCTACCATATCTTTGTGTATTTATTTTTTATATCTCTATTATATTTCTTCCTTCATATTCTTCCTAAAAAATAATCTGGATCGATGGTATCAGATCGATCTGGTACTTGTCATTCTTAGTGCATGTTCCTGACAAGGTCAAGGTATAGAGAGTTGGGTCTTCAGCTTGTTTATCTTCAGGAAAACCTCTCTCTCATTCCCAATCAACCTTCCATGGTGGAAGAAAATAGGGATGACATGACAAGATATCATTTCAAACTATTTCTCGAGGAATCCCTTGTGCAATAGAGGAACGAGATGATCGATAAATTTTCCCAAATCCTTCAATGAATACCGACAACAATGGAGGAACTGTCAACTAGAAGTCACTTCGTAGGTGCGAATCCCTTCAAGGTACAAGTTAAATTTGATATTCTTGTATTTGAAGGCTAGATGTGCATTGATGCTTTGGAAAAATGGTTAAATCTGCTAAAGATTTATTTCTCTTTCCACAATTTTTCGAATAGTGAAAATATCACCTTCGCGCTCCTTAAGGCCCTTCCCCATGTCATATATTTGTGGGAGAATTATAGTGAGAAACATGTCGAGGATGAGTCTATATTTTTTGGTCCATGACCCACTTGGGAAACTTTTGTTGATTCCCTCAAGGAACAATATTATCCTGTTGGAAGTTATGATGAGCAATACACGAGATGGAACACACTATGCCAAGAGAGGGGCCAAATAGTGTCGTATTTCACCAATACTTTTCCTACATTTCGCACCAATTTAGGTATCAAATACTCTAAGTAGCATCTAATGCTAAAATAACGCGGGGCTTTTCATAATTACTTGGAAACTAAAATGGATTTTTTGGACATCTCATCATTGGGAGTCGCTTACCAATATGCTATCAAAATCAAGTAGAAGTTCAAGCAGCAAAAAGAGAAGGAGTTTGGGTCTGCAAATATGCAATAGACAAAGTATGGTAAGAGTGGCCCTAAATCCCAATCCAAACAACAAAGAAAGTATGTCCAACGCCGGGATAACCATCCCAATCCACCGGCAGAGAAGGGAAATCCGAAGTCGAGCAAGGACATTGAAAAATGGTGTGAGTTCCACAAAATCCCTTCACACAATATTGATGATTGTCGCTCCAAACAATATTTGTTGGATGAGACAAAATCCCTAGAAGGGTCATATGTTTAATCATACTCTGATTCAGAAATAGAAAAGGGAGGACAAATCATTGATACAGATCCCAATGTCATCGTTGCTACCACAAAAATCCATCCAGAGGAACTAGAGGAGCTTGAAGAAGGGGAGCACCTTTTCCACTTAGAGATATGGGTGAAGGGAACCCCAATCCATTTCATTATTGAATGTGGTAACCAAAAGAACTTGATCTCAATATAGGTTGTCAAGAGGTTGAACCTAAAAATGATTCCACATCCTTAGCCATAAACCAGCTATTGGCTTAGCTAGGGACAAGACATATGTGTCAGCCAAGTTCCAAAAATGTCTCCTACACTACAACATAAAACCCTTCAAAGATGAGGTATTGTGTGATATTCCCCCATTGAATATTGTGATTTTTTTCTAGGACAGTCATATATGTGGAATAATCATGTTGTTTATGAATATATGCCCC
>SNQJ01S0014723.1:92481-108767 GCA_010110895.2 Picea sitchensis
TTTTTAGCAAGATTGATCTGAAGTTAGGCTACCACCAGGTGTAGATTGAGAAAATTGATGTGTGGAAGAAAGCCTTCAGCTATAAAGAAGTCCTCTTTGAGTGGTTGGTCATGTCTTTCAGCTTCACTAATGCCCTGGGGTAAAATCATGAATTTGGGTGTCTATTTTCCTTGTTTTTTGAGAAATGAAATATATTTTCAAAAGTTTTTCAACTTACGGTAAACACGAGTATTTTTTTATTTATAATTTCACTTTACACTAAAAAAAAACTTGTAAGGAATTTTGTTAACTTCTTATTGATTATTTCTTGAAATTTTTTTATTGACATTTGATATGTCATTTTAGTGATTGTTGGATAGTATGTTCCTTAAAAATGAAGGCATTTATATTGAGTTATGTTTGTTGACACTAATTTACTCATTATCAAAAATTTTGTTTATGAAAAATATATATATGTTGTAACAATCTATACAGACTCTATTAAAGTATGGCTATATTTTTTAAGACAATGGATGAATATTATAATTACTATAATTTTTTGAATTTGACCAATCTGAAAAAGTTGAATATTTTAAACACATTTAGATTGACACCACTTACCTGCCTTAATTTTTATTTAAAAGTAAAATATAAAAGAACTTTTTTGAAGAGGACAATGAAAGGTTCCATAATATAAATTTTCCATAATTTTTTACTATGTATTATTGAAGATATTGATTTTTCATTTTACTGAATCATTATTTCATCTAAAAATAATATGTAGACATTTGTTTTTATGAATTTAACTAAAATTACTAAATAGAAATTAAATTGAAAACAAATTGTATCAAAAGAAAGTATATTCAATCTTGAAAATGTCAGTACTAGTTATGAAACCAGACTCATAATATTTTAAGGAGTCTACTCCTCCCCAAGTTGGAGTAAGCTGAAGTGAACACATACATTTATGAAAAGTGTCATACTTACAAGTTTTCGATCGAACTAATAGTTTGGTCGAAAGTTAGTATTTTTCAGCTAAAATTTAGTTTTAATGAAAAATTGTTGGTAGATTTAAAATTTGTGTTATATTTTTCAACGGTGTCGTTAGATTTAACTTTCAGCCAAAAACATGCCATTAGGAATTTTCATGACCCGATTCTCACAAAAGTGTTACCCAAATTCATGATTTTACCCACATTCATCCAGATGATGTATGACATACTACGACCATTCACAAACTCCTTTGTGGTTGTATATTTGGATGATATCCTCATCTTCAAAAAAACTTGGGAGGAACATTTGGATCATATTCAACATGTATTGGGCACGTTTTGATAACATAAGTTATATGCCAATTTATAGAAGTGTTCCTTCAACATGCAGTGAATCTAATATTTGGATGCATCACCGATGAGCAGGGTGTACATGTGGATCCAACCAAGATCCAAGTCATCTGTGATTAACCAACCCCAAAGATAAGGACTGAGCTCTGTAGCTTCTTGGGCCTCTCCATCTTTTATTAGTGGCTTCTTTTGGGGTTATCTCATAGAGCTTGGGCCCTAAGGCAGGTGGCCAAGGGTGGTGCAAAGGCCAAGTTTGTGTGGTCCATTTCCCAACAAAAAGCATTCAAGGAATTGAAATTTTGCCTTTGCTCAGCACTAGTCCTCATTCTTCCAGACCTGCAACAATCGTTTGCGATTGAGACAAATGCTTCATATTATGCTATTGGTGCATTCCTCACTCAGAAGAGGCATTCGATAGACTATAGAAATGAAACTGTATCTAATTTTATTCGTAGATACCCCACCTATGACAAAAAGTTGTACTCCATTATGCAGGCATGTCAACCGTGTAAGCATTACATTCTAGGAAAGGAAACAATCATCTACACTAATCACAAGCCTCTAGAATTCATGTAGAAAAAAGGGAAGTTATAAAATGATCTCCATCATAAGTGGTCCATGTACCTGCAACAATTCCACTTGAATGTCAAGTACAACAAGGGTAGCAACAAGCATTTCGAATATTTCCTCAGTCGTCCCCTACTGGAAGTGATAACTATAGTTCTTGACTGCTATGGACATGAAATATCTGGATGGCCACAATTGTACAATAATGACTCTGAATTTGCTACTTCCTATCATACATTGAGTGCAGTAAAAATAGTTCCCAACTTTCATATCTAGGATGAATTTTTATGTCGTTTGATCCATCTATGTGTTCCTTCAAGCAAGCATTCCAAGATAATCTAGGAAGCTCATTACAACAAGGAGCACTTCCTACACCATTTCCAAGCGTGCCATCAAGAAACAGGTGCTATACACCCCTATGCCTACTCTGGATAGGCCTTGGGAGTCCATATCCATGGACTACATGTCTATTATTCCTTCAACCAAGCATGGGAATGATTGTGTCTTCATGGTCATCAATTGATCCTCTAAGATGGAAATTTTGGCACCCTGCAAGATGAGAATCACAGTGGAGGCCACCTCCAAGCTATTATTCACACATGTTTGGATTCATTTTAGTCTCCCACAAACTATTATATCATTTCAAGATAGTAGGTTCCTGAGTACGTTTTGGTCCAGGCTATGGTCGACAATGGACACCAAGTGGACCAAATCAACTTCCTTCCACCCACATATTTATGGACAAACAAAGGTAGTCAACAAGATGATTATTCATATCCTGAGGATATATAATTCCAACCATTCATTCTCATGGTATGAAAGCCTTCCTTTTGTTCAACATAGCTACAATAGATCCCTCAACAAATCTATTGGCCACAACCCTTTTTCAGGTGTGTTTGGGGTTCCAACCATTGGCCCCCATTGACGTAACTCTTCCCATTGAAGTCCTACATGAAGAGTCCTCCCATGCCCTGAACGAGGTTGATAAGACAACCAAATATGTTTATCACATCCATAATATCCAACAACAAGTTCATGATATTGTGTAGAAGGCCAATGACAGATGCAAGCAATGCCATGATCAACATTGGGTACCACACAAATTTCAGGTGGGAGATAATGTATGGTTGCATTTGTAGAAAGAGAGCCGAAAAGGAACCCACTTGAAGTTTCTCCCACTCTGATACAATCCTTACACCATCACCAAGTCTATGGGTGATAATTCTTTTGAATTAAGTATTTCTCATTTCCTTGGCTTCCAGCCATTATTTAATGTGGAACTACTTCAACCATATTTTCCACCTCTCCTGGACACTTCAAATGTGTCTGAATAGTTGGACCCTACATAAATCAATCCTTCCTACATTAAATAGGATACATTTTATCATATCATGGACACCAAGACAAAGGAAACCCACCAACAAACTATCAAAATCCATTAGGTCGTCAAAGCAGGGAAATTTCTTCATTAGGGAAAGTGGCTCACCAGGGGTCAGATTCAACAGAAGTTTCATCATCTGATGCAGGGACTTGACGCAATGGATACCATTTATTCCTAAGTAGGGAGGAATTATCTATGTGGATATCAGTGGTCACCCACCTATTACACTGGTTCAAATACAATTTTCTATTTTGGCATTTTTTCGACAATTTTTCGAGTCCTAAACTTTCAAGGTCATTTTGAGGCCCTAAACAACATTTTTGGGCAGGGAACTGTCACAGTATAGAAATTTTCCAAGGTGTGACAAAAACATATGTATTTCTTGGATATTTCTTTCCAATGATCTATCATGTGCCTAGAACGAAGATCGTATGCAAAAGTTACGACCATGGGAAGTTGATGTACCAACTTACCCCATCAGGGCCTACATAACTTTTGGTGCTTCATCTCCTACGGTTAGATTTTTTTGTGTTTAGGGTTTTATCATTTATTCTTTATTTTAAATAGTATTTTGGAGCCTCATTGTAATCAACTTATTGCGAATGAGCGTAGACAACACATCTCCTCTCAAAGATAAGTTACCACAATTCTAGCTAGCTTGTGTGTTTTTTCATTTTACAGTCTTTTGTATTTAAGGCATTCATTAATAGAATATGAGATTTATTGTATTACTGTGTTCTTTTCCATATCTCTATGTATTTCTTTTCTATATCTCTTTTATATTTTCCTTCATATCGTTGCTAAAAAATAATCCAGATCAATTATGACAAGAAACAACAATCAACCAATGCCCTACTTGGACACATAACCAAGGAGAAAACCCCTAGTGAATATAGGATATCAACAAGAAAACCAATGGATGAAGGGACCATATTAAAAACAACCTTTTATGGGATGTCAATTACCCAAAATATTGGCTAGAGTAGGTGTGAGAGACAATTACAATAACCCACATGTAATAGCCCTTACTAGTGTAAGTACCTTGGTCAAGATAGGAAACCTCCAGGGAAACTAAAACAAAGGTTCAACACTTGACTTGGGTACCATAAGAACTTCCCACCTATTTTCACGTTTGTATATACCTAGGAAAGGATACTATGGTGACCACCTCACAATTGATGACCGAGTTTACAGCCCTAGGTTGAACCACATGTATGGAAAAGAAAACTAATCCAGAAGCTTCTAGAAGTGCTACCTCCTAGAGATGTATGGAAACTTTCGAAACCTCCATACACATAGTATTCCAAGTATTTCAAGAAACACAGAGACAATAGAAGAGTATATGTTACTCTACTTTCCTCAATGCGAATGTGTGCTTAATTCGTGTGTTAGAGGATATTTTCAGCAAGCACTCATTGTGGCAATGGGTTTATGAAATCACTAGTGACTTCTAGGTTTGGATAATTTACTTTCCAACCCTACACTAAGGCCCTAAATCCTAATCTAGTGGAGGTATGCTATCAAAAAAAAGGTCTAAAATTTTAAATTAAGCATTTTTTCTTCTGAGGCTATTGATTAGTCAAGAGAAATAGATTCAACTTGTGTGATTTTTTTGACACTTTCCAATCCAAATGAAGAAAAAGTATGTATGCAAGAAATTTAACTTTTCCATTCGATGAAGTCTGTCTAAAGGAAAGGAAGATATCTTTTTCTTTTTCATATTTCTAAACCAAAATGGAAACCTCACACTCTCTCATTAACTACTCGAGCCAATCAAAGAAAATGTGAAAATCCTCAAAAACTAATCACACAAATGCAATCTCTAAGTCACTCTAAATATTTACCATAGAACACTTTGAAATTGAATTTTCTTAATATGATAAATAAAATGAATATGCAAATCAAACTAGCAAAAACAACAAATGAAAGGTTTTATGATATTGGTAGATGCAAATACAATTTACTTTCCAACCCTGCGCATACACTCAAGGCCCCAAATCAATCTAGGTGGAGGTATATGAAGAAAAAGGTCTAATGAGTTTTAAATTAAGCATTTTTCTTTCTCTCAGGCTATTGATTAGTCAAGAGAAATAGATTCAACTTGTGTGATTTTTTTGACACTTTCCAATCCAAAATAAGAAAAGAAATTTAACTTTTCCATTCGATGAAGTCTGTCTAAAGGAAAGGAAGATATCTTTTTCTTTTTCATATTTCTAAACCAAAATGGAAACCTCACACTCTCTCATTAACTACTCGAGCCAATCAAAGAAAATGTGAAAATCCTCAAAAACTAATCACACAAATGCAATCTCTAAGTCACTCTAAATATTTACCATAGAACACTTTGAAATTGAATTTTCTTAATATGATAAATAAAATGAATATGCAAATCAAACTAGCAAAAACAACAAAATCGAAAGGTTTTAAGGGATATCAGATGCAAACAAGTACACTCCAATATTTATACAATACCAATACCTAAAACTTGGAGAAGGATATAGCAATGAAAAACATTTCAACACACACAAAATGAATGTTAAGGGAAAAAAGAGACACTATTGAATATGAAAATACCCACTAGAGATGCAACCTAGGTCACTACTCTCTAGGGAACAATCTCACAACAAAAGCAATCCAAGAAAAACAATCAATCACTTCAAATTCACTTTGAGATGCAAAAAACAAACAAGAGGCTCTACCAAGGATCAAATCAAGGCTACGAGACATTCTATAGGCTCATATACCTATCCAAAGTATATCTCTAAAAATACACAACCTAAAATTCAAAAAATGTATCACCTATAGAATAGATCGCGGGTCTTTGTGAAATAGTATAGAGTGCAACCAATAGGTATGTAGCCACGAGTTGTAGTGAGCCAGCTCAAGGTCCTTGAATGAGTCCTTAAACCAACACATATGACCACCTCAGGGAGTTCATTACAAGTCTTCGAGTAGGATATGGGTGCCATGAGTGGGTCTTCTACACTAGGAATCGATTTTGATGTCTTAACATGTTCAAAGGAGGAAAAATGACCTATAATCCCTAATTTCACATTCTCAAGATCAAGCATTGTGAAAAAAACCAACACACAATAAAACAATCCCTCACTCATCGGTATTTTTCCTCGAAGTTAGTTATGGGTGTCATTAATATGTTTTACAAAGTATGGATTCTTGTCATGGATTCAACCATAGTTTTGGTAGGGAAATAAAAAACTTGGGCCCTTGACCATGGTCGAAAGAGGGAAATAACAAATTTGAGTGTTAAGCCCCAATATGGCACAATACCCCTTTATTTGAGCATATTACATTAGTATTTTTATTTTCTTTAGGTCGGATTTGCTTCAATAGCTGTAATTGTAAATTCTAGTTTTCTATATATACCAAGGAGAAATTCTCATTTGGAATCATCTTGTATTTAAATTTATGGTGTATAAGGATAAGGTTTTCCCATCGAAGAGGATTATTATCAGTCAAGTTTTCAAGGTGTTGGAGTGTACCTATTCCTGAGAGGATTTTATGCTATTTTGGTATTTGGTTCTTAAAATTTGCATTAGAGCTCAAGGTCTTGGTTTTCTACTACATCCAAGACACCTTGGATTTTTCTCTAATTGGTTCTTATATGATGTTTCTGGGATGAAATTGATTGGACGCAGAGCATTTATTATATGGATCAAAGTACTTGAGGTTAAAATTTCAGCACCTGAGAGGTCTTTACACTTTCTTTAGGAGATATAGCTTATGTAAGCAAGTATATGGAATCATCTGAATTCTATCCATCTCCAAATTCTATAAACACTTCAGGAAGTTTCATACCCTCAAACTTTGAGGATATTCATAGAAATCATAAATTTAACTTCGATCAAAAATTCATCTTTTGTTTCACCCTACATTTCTAGATACACCCTGTGCAAGATAAGGTGTCTCACTAGTCATATTAACTAGTATCAAAAAATTGTTCCAGGTAAAAACAATGATATTTCCTTCAACATTATTCAAATCATGCATGTTGCATTGTATATATTGGCTGCATCTGGGGCATTTCTGGAGTATCACTTATGCACCAAATATCATATAATTTCTCTCTGGCACGTGCTTTACGCGCACCTCCCTAGAAGGGCCAATAACCAAGGTGTGGGGAAGTTACCATAAATTCCACTTGCTACATCCAATTTTGATCGCCAATGGAATTGCGTAGAAGACATATACCTGTCGACTATAGAACAAAAATATTTAGACCCATAAGGGATGAAAGTTTGGAGATACAACAAAGGAAATATCATCTAGTAGAACCACCTAGAAATCAAGTTAGTGCGATACTTTTATCACAAGCCACCGGAACTTCTACACAAAATAGTCCCTTCAGTAGTCCCCTTGATGAAGGTGAAGAAATGTGTAAGGACATAAATGATTTACAAAAATAATATTGTAAAAAAATATGAACTACAAGGGATGATGGATTCAACCTGAAGCTAAATTGGAGGCACAATGGATACCTAATGATGGAGGTTTTAAAATGGGATATCATGGAAGGATTAAAATTTTTCTAATAGAGATCTCCATCGTGAATAAATTTCACATGAAATTCATGTGATGAGGACACAAGAAGATGAAGATTGAGAAACGCTAACCATGGGTTGAAGACCCAACCACTTTCCAATATCGATAAGGAGGGAAGTTTTATGGCAGATCCAATGCCATGATACTTCAGATGGAGAAGTTTGATATACATGATGTGCAACACACACAAATGTACAAATTAATTTCTTTATGTTTAGAACCCAATCAATTTGTATGGTATCGATGGATTTGTTCTCTAAATCACTTTCCAGTTGGACAATTTTGAAGGAAGAAATGATAACATACTATCATGTATATGAGTACACCTTCTGTATCCATCGATAAATCTCAAGCAAAAGGGTTCAATTGAGGAACACATTGAGAACTTCCAACCATTGAATATAAAGGTAACATAAATTCCACATACCAGCACCGATTGATGTTTTCATAGGAACCTTAAAGGATAATATTCAACATTAGGCTCTCCTTTGGGAACCCAAATACCATTAGAGAGAATGCATTTAGAGTGGCTAGAAATGTTGAAAGTAAAAATTCAAGCATGGCTACTAGAAGGACCACCCCTAACATATATCAAGAGAATATTGTTCCTTTCCTTTTCTAAAACACCTCAACTTACAAGGTTTACACCTCAACAATTGGAGGGAAATAAAAGAAAGTTTTATTCTTAATTTCAGACAAATATATAAGGGACATAAGTGTGGTGAGAAGAAATTATTCTGTGAAGAGGAGGGTGAAGAAAAGAACAAGAAACCAACCAGAAAACATAAAGATATTTCTTCCAAGAGTTGACTCCCCACAATATCACATGTAATGCATTGCTTGGAATTAGCACTCCTCAAACCCCTCAAGATCACAGCATATAATCAAAATAAAGGTAATAGTCCTAATTGATTCTCAGAATTCATAATTTCATTCAATTATAAATTGATTCAAAGCTCCTCAATTACTTATTATCGAGAACGACCTGAGTTTTAAGTAATGATTGCAAAATAGAGTGAACTATCAATTTCTTAGGAAAATTCCATAAGATCAATATTACTTGGGAATATGTAATGAATAGTCCATGATTTCTCACAATCTAACTGTGGTGGTGTTTTCGATGCTCCACTAGATTCCAATGGTTACAATCATTACTAACAATGGATTTTAATTTTCAAGAACTTTTCTTGTAAAATGTTTATTGAAGGAAAGGGAAATTGAGTTAAGGGTACTACAAGGAAACCTGCAGGCAGATAATCTCTTAATGGAATGAAGAAATTATCATAGTGCTGGGGCATCAAGTAATTGTACAATTATGATCACTAGATGTCAAACATCTAAACCATCTATTCCACTAGATCTCCAATGGGTCATTTATAAAATTCCAAATATTTTGAAGATTCCTAGAGGTCTTCCACCCACCCAAATCATGATCATGTTATTCACCTAATTTATGGGAGTGTTCCAGTTACATCGCTTCCTACATCCTGTGAGAGGGGTTGGATCCAATGTGGAAAGCCATATCTTTCACCATTGGGAAAAGGTTCAATCATCATGAGGGTTTCACCGAGCCATGGAGTCACCCTGAGGTGTAGTGGTTGAATGTGTGGTTTCACGTAGATATATTATATTAAATGATGTCATGAACCATGCACAATAAGTGGATCAAATCCCATGCCCATGTCCTTCAAATTGGCCATTTTATGAGGTGTATGACGCCGCCAAGAAATGGAGTGTGTTTCTATAACTTGATGTTAATGTCACTAGTTTGGAAACATATGGGAGATAAAAAAAAAATGTAGTCATTTTAAGGTTTGATGTCGCTTAGGATGGGTGTGATCCCTGAGTGATTTTGACGCCTTATATGCCCATTTCTCATATAAGTTAGTCCCACGTCACCTAACAAACTAGCAAAACAAAAAACCATCAAGCTCACATATACCCTTATTCTTAAGAGAAAAATCATATGGTTGAATAAAATGTTAGAGGCTGCCAAGACCCAGCTGTGCCCACTCCGCACCCTGGGTGGTGGTACAGGGCACATAGCGAGGTTCTCATTTAATATGTTTCTAGATTATAGAGAGATTCAACATCAATAATAAAGAAAAGTTTCCCATTCCCATCATTGATGAATTGTTAGATAAACTACGGAACAATCCACTTCATAAAGTTGGATCTTCGCTCACGTTTATCACTGCATTATAACGAAGGAAGCATATAATTCCTAAGACTACTTTTTGAACTCATGAAGGGCATTATTAATTTTTGGCCATGCCTTTTGGCCCTACGCACTAACCTCCACATTCCAAGGGCTGATGAATTCACCTCAATCCCTTCCTTCAAAATTTGTGTTAGTATTTTTTGATGATATACTAATCTATAGAAATTTTGGGAAGATCAAGCGTTCATTACGTTGACAAGGTGCTACAACTACCAAAGGGGAAACAACAACTATAAGGAAAACCATCCAAATGTTTATTTGGGATAAGGTAGAGTATTTGGTCATATTGTATCAGATGTCAAGGTAGACCCCAAGATTAAGGCCATGATGGATCCGTCCAATCCCAAGACATTCAGTTAAATATTAGAGGATTTTGCTCGGGATCATTACTTCAAATCTTGTCTAACTATGGAAGAATATAAGCACCTTTAATGAAATTAACTAAGAAGGATGCATTTTCATGGACTCTAGAGACAACTCGAGATTTTGAACAACTTAAAGAGATGATAAAGTAAATATCCCTTTGACCACACATACATCAAACTCTCAAAAATCCTTTATCATGGAATGTGATGCCTTAGGAAATGGCATAAATGTTGTTATAATGTAAGAAAGAAGGCCCCTTTCTTTGAAGTTAAGCAATAAGGGAAAGGAAATTACAAAAAATCTCATGAGAAGGAAATGATGGAAATACTACATGCATTGAATCAATGGTGCCCCCATCAATATGTAGTGGCACCTCAAGGTCAAACAGTAACATGATAATTCAACACTTCTTGGAACAAAGAACGTCTCTAATAACAAAAAAATAAGTAGACCAAGTGATGTTGGTTTTGAATTTGAAATCATCTTACAAGAAGGGGAAGAAAATGTTGAAGTTAGAAGAACTCTCAAAGGATGAATATGTTGAGGCCTTTTTTTGTGTTATCTCAATCATCCAACTCGATTGATTAATAGAAGCAAGGATGAATGGAAGAATGGAGAAAACGCGACTCTCATTCAAAGGTTGCAATCAGGATTCCAGTGCATCAAGATACATTTACGTGGAAACATTATTCACTATGGTACAAAGATCACTTACATTTATGTAAGAAATCCAAACTCAAACAAAATGTATTCTTGGAATTTCCGCCTCCAGTAGGAGGGAAATCGGTATTTTTGAAAACCCACCATAGGGTCAAGAACCATTTTTTTGGGATGGTCTTAAACCCGATGTTCAAAAGTCTTTTGTGGCATAATGTTTCATTTTCCAACCAAATAAGGGGAAAACAATTAATACCCCTGGGTATTTTAATAAACCATTAGCTATCCCAAAGTCATCGGAGGGATGTTTCCAGATTTCATAAGAGAATGAAGGAAAGTGCGTCATCATGGTGATTGTTTGATAAACTGACCAAGTACCATCTCCTTTTGTGCACCCTCTCTTCAAATCCGCTATTAATTGCCACCATATTCATGGAGACAAATTTAAAATCCATGGAAGCTCAAAATTATAAGGATAGGAGTTCCCATCTTCACTGGGCATTTTGGACAGAATTATTTTCTGTTTAGGTACTCAATTGGGTCATATCTCATGTTATCATCCTCAATCTAATGGAAACCGAGATAGTGAACAAATGTCCGAAGGATACTCCTTTGTTGCTGTCTGATAAACAAACACAATGGTCTGCTGTACCCTTGGCGCAATGGTGGTATAACACTCTTCATATTGCAAACAAAAATGACACCATTTGCACTCTCTATCGATATCACCCACCTTCCATCACTTCTTCTAAAAGAAAAAAATATTTAAGGTTAAAGTAGTAGAAGATCACATCGAAAGTAACAACAACAAGTTCTCCAACCCCTTGTAAAGCATGCAACCTTGGACCATGGAACACATCTCACATGAAACAACAAGCATATCAACACGTATTTGTTAAACTGCTAACGTTGCCTTTAAGACTACAAACTACAAATAAGCTCCTCAAGCAGTTAAGACTATAATAAATTATCACCAAAGTACTATGTCTCTTATAAGGTGCTGTTGAAAATATTGGTACTATGGCATTCAAATTGAATTTGCATCCATCTTGGCGAAAATACACCCATTTTTCCATGGTTCATGCTTAAAGAAGGTTATAGGGTGACAAGATCCCGCTCAAACTATATTTCCGAAATTAAAGAGGGAAAAATCATATTGGAGCTTGAAGTCATTACCAACACACAAGAATTCAACGGTTGAGGAATAGATCCATATTCAGAGTATTCATTATGGATGGAAACCACCCATCAAGATTCCAATCTTTATATAGAAGTTAATACTCAGCGCTATGCACACAAACACTTCGGGTTCCCCGGGATGGGCATGTTAAGTCCTAAATAGTGGCACTTTACCCATTAGTAATTGTGTTACTTTACATTATGTCATGTGTTATTTTATTTATATCAGTCAGGTCCATTAGTTGCACTTAGCATTCCAAGTACTTCGTTACATCCTTTTCATTTGGAATCATCTTGTATTCTAAATTTATGTGGTGTATAAAGAAGTTTCCCCCTCAAAGAGTCTTATTATTTGAAATTATCTCTTTGTCAATGCTTTGAGTACTTATTCTGAAGTTTCTCTATGCCATTTCTTTATATATTTGGTTGGTTAACACATTGATCCGTAAACATAGCTTCCTAGAATTGTTCGTTTTGAAGATAAACTCCCGAACTTCACCACATGTGTCTCAATGGATGGTTGTGGAGTTTCTCCTAACCATCATCAAAGAATAAAATAATGTGCCTTAGGATATTATTGAAGATTCTCGAGAACAAGAGTCGCAAACAAGCCCCCAAAACGCCTGACATATAAGAACTCTATATGTGTTTGCCTCCGAGTAAAACACCATGAGTCGCTTCACCAGAAAGCGTACCGCAAACATGACCAGTTCGAAATGGCCTCAATCCCTAATTGAACCTTCTCAACTCAAGCACCATGGGAAACATCTGTGGAAACCATGACACAAGTCCCTCTCTAGGGATCCTTTGTATTAGGAGTTAAATATGGATGAGGTATTGGACATCATACGAATTAGTCTTGTTTTAATCTCACACAATAAAGCAGTAAAAGCAAGAGCCTCCTTGAACCACATACGACCTCGGTGGGTTATTACTCACCCTGGATGGATGCTGCAAATCCATGTCATTTTGCACCACAAAAATGGGTCTATAGGCTTCAAATCAAGGTCATGGGGAAGGATAGAAAGAGCTTCTCACCAAAATGATGTTCCCTGGCTCCAAATTTCCATGGAAAACACTACAATTCATAAAGCATTCCCTCTCTTGGGCATCTTTGAACAATGAGTGGTTTATCAAGAGACATTATGATGTTTTCAACAACATCAATGGCTTTGTACAATGTTGACAATTGTTAGGGATGTATCATGAGGTCTTTTGACATTTAATAAAAAATTTCATTCTCAATCATGTTGTAAGATACATTGAAACACCACATATGACATTTCTATGACATATTCTACCCTTATGGATATCGCCAATCAATAATTACTTTTGGGCACGGTCTATACCATGGTAAAAAAGAAAAAAAAAGGGACTTACATGGGAAAATGAAGCTTCTAGCCCTCGAGTACTATGAACTAGACCTCCAACAATGACACATTCCCTCTCTATGGGGTGGTTCACCCTCAAAGGGTATTCCAAGTGCCATTAGGAGGGTTTTCAAAAATAGGAGGGTATTCCAAGTGCCATTAGG
The DNA here is from genome assembly GCA_010110895.2 of Picea sitchensis. NCBI lineage: Eukaryota > Viridiplantae > Streptophyta > Pinopsida > Pinales > Pinaceae > Picea > Picea sitchensis. The sequence continues at coordinate 106,269 of SNQJ01S0014723.1, forward strand.
AGATTATGTTAAGACCTTCAAACTTAAGATTAATTTTGAAATATATAAAGTTAAGATTAAATAGTGACCCACAAGAATCCACTAATATCTACAATTATTCAAATTTGTTTTAAATAGTAATTGAACATCTATGCATTATATTTTTAGAGGAAATGCAACTTACCACTATATTAGAACAAAACATAAATTTTTAAATGTTGTGCAAATTTTCCATAAATAAAAATTATATATCTAGTAAACTAATTATATTTCTTATATTGTTTTGTTTTACAACTTAACAAGAAAAAAACAACTTAAAAAGAAAGAAACAATATTGAAACCAATACACCAAACCAAACCCCCTTAATATATAACTTTAACCTATTATTACATTACATGTATTTAACGTGGATCATATTAATACAATTATTTAGTTATCACAAATGACAAAATGCTTTATTTAGTTATCACAATGACTATATTAACTTGGGTCCTATTATTACATGTATTTAACTGGGATACTATTAATATATTATTACATGTATTTAACTTGGATCCTATTAATACATTTATTTAGTTATCACAATGACAAAATGCTTACACTTACTACAACATGGTGGATGTGGGGAAGTCTTTGGTTTGGCGCAATTGCCTCCAACGGTAGCTGCAACCCTAACACCACTTCTACTTGTTAAAGTGCAATAACACATGCAAAAATAAACTTTGACACCAAACAAATATTGAAGATTTTGTTGGAAGAAGTAGCTCCGCAGTTTTACCAATAATTTAAAAGCAAGAAGGTAGAGCACAAGCAAGTTGAGCAAGTTGACCATTTGAGCGGCATAAAAAGCAAACTCCTCTACCTTTTATGGATGGGTATATGTAATCAATATTTTGAATTTCGACAACGACAAAAACACGAAGATTGGATGCAGATTTAGGGCCGTCCTGTTTCGTCGAATTTCGCTCTCAGTTTTTTAGAAGGTCGCCAGATCGAAGCTTATGTAAGCAATAACTCGCGCTCGCTCCATCACTTTGCTTGTTTGTTTGTATGAGCCATGAGAGCCGGTTCTGAGACAACTGAATTGTGATTTTACGAGTTACTGTGCAGTTAGAAATTAGGGTTCGATACCCCGAAGAAGTGTCTGTCTGTGTTGTATTTTTGAAGATTTGTGTATTATGTCTTTGTTGGATATACAGTTTGAGAATGTGTACATACACATATCTGATGGGAATTCGCAGAGAGCTTCGAGGTGGTTAATATCGATATCTGATCACGTGGTTCTGACGGATTTCGGCGTTAGAAAGTGAAAATCAATGGTTTCATGGGTTTACGTTTTGAACATTCATATAAATAAGGTATATGAATGTGTTTACGTTTTGAACATGTTTAATTTTCAAGCAGGTTTTATTTTTCCTGCTCAGTTACACCGTTCTGTACAATGTATTCCAATTTAGACGAAAATTGCTTCAAAACCTAATTTGTAAAATGTAATATAGAATTATTCTAAATAAAGGCCCACATTTTATATAGAAGGTCTGGGCATCCCATTAACTAGGCCACTTGTGTAATAATTAATTAATACATACTTAATATAAGAAACAATCTCACAATTAGCGGAGTTACACGTTGAAATCCAAATTAAGTCCAAAATGCCAATTAATAATTAGGTTTAGTGGTCATTGAATACACTTTTTATACAGCTTTACAGCTGAAACATCTTAATTGTAAGACCAAAAAATCATACTAAGTCAAATTATTTTACATGTGGGATAACTCGTTTCACAATGAAAGAGTGTTGAGGTAATGATGGTTGTGTTTCCTTCTATAAAGGGATGAAATAGTCTTATGCTTCCCCATAATGATTGTAATATGTACATACTAGTATAACTACATCAACATACTTCCCTAATGCTCCAATAACTACATGATTGTATGTTAATACTCCTTATAAGAATTGTTTTATAGAAGGATTATAAATTATATTCATGTCTATTGATTTATTTATAGGTTAATGTAGAGGAAAGAATAAGGAATAAGGTTAATTTGTTTGATTAGTTTATTTTAAAAATAATTAAAAAAAAAGAAAAAAAGATAAAGAAAAATTATTTAAACTTATCGAACAATTGATGTACCATCAACTTGGAGGATTATTCCATACCAAAATGGGAGGAGTTTAATTTTTCTTTGTCCTTCAGTTTAATCCGTACTAATGGGCATTGTTAATCTATCCCCCTGAACATATTTTGTGCTAGGAGGACAAACAACCCATATTCGTTAATCCCTAATATTAAACACAAAACTTCTTAGAACCTACCACCTTTGGATGTGTGTAATGCTAGAAATAATATCGGGTCAATCCTGTATGTAGTATCAAATGAGGAAGTAAACACATTCATATACCTTACTTGAGATTACTCTACGAATATTGGTTCAATGTCGATAGCTTGACTTCTCTTGGTCAAATAAGAACCACTAGGACCATCCTTTCTAAACCTAAGCATACCTTTGTTCACATA
>SNQJ01S0014723.1:118662-137276 GCA_010110895.2 Picea sitchensis
TAGGGATGATTCATGGTATTTAAATATGATGTATTTCATACACTATCGATCATTCCCCTATCCTATGAATTCTAGGGAGAGAAGGGATTTGATTATAAAATAAGCTATGTTTCAATTGAATAATGGTAGTGGTAATGGTTGTTTGTCTAGTATTTGAGGTTTCATACTAGCCGACTCATCTGCAAACCATATCCTACTTGCTTCCTTATTCCTTATGGAATCACCCTCTAGTGGGTGAGATATGTCTCCTCTTTCTCCTCATCCTCTATATATCTCCTTTTTTTCTCTTTATTTTCATATTTTATAAAATCTCCCAAGCCACCGCCCTCCATATTTGTTAAAAGGTATGATGGAACCCCTAAAGTTGCAATTCATCCCATGAGTTCACACAGTCTAGGTCTTCGTCTTGTTAAAAATTATATGATATAAAAATTCATGGGGATTTGGCCCTCCCTACGAGCTATGTCCACGTGGGTGGAAAAAAAAATAGAAACTCTTGATCGAGGGGTAGCTCTCTATGTCTTTTTGTGGGCATGGGTTTTTCTCTTTATTGTTTGAGAAGAAATTTGTTATGGATCTTATATTCTACAATGGCCCTTACTTAATGGGATCTCACATAATGTATCTGAATCGGTTGAAACCTGATTTGTTTTCTAGAAAATGGCATTCGCTTAGTTGTCCTAGTCTGAGTACGACTGCCATATTTCCCCCTGTACTTTTGAAATAATGGCATAGTAAATATAATTGACAATGATTTAGGTTGCTACACCAATAGGGATGAACCAAGAGATATCATGCAAGCCTTTTCCCACATCTATGTAGAATTATATCTCAAAAATGGTCTTATTTTGGCCATTCAACTTAATCTAGATAAGTGGAACTACGTGCAGCAAGTGGAATATGAGAAACTTCCTTTAAAACAATGTGTTTGCAAATTTAATTTCCTAGCTATGAGAATATTGAGGTTGTTCCTTTGAATCATGATCAATTTCCCTCTTCTCAACTTGGTGACCCTCTCCATCACTTGATACAATGCTTCACCCACCAAAGGGTGTTCTTCGAAGATCAACACTTAATCCCAATGCACAGGCTTCCCACAACTATAATATTGTGGAGGATTGGCCCAAGAACCATGTGTCATGTCTCCACTCAAATTTTTGCAAAGTGACGCAGCTTCACACCTTGCCTCGGCAAAAGGACTCTGCGCTGACCTCTCGGTCTTTAAGGATCATTCAAAGTTCACCCTCGAGCCGGAGTGGCTCCTTCGATTCTCCCCTGGAACCTTTTATTAAATCTGACCTACAAGTCTTTCTTGGCACCTTACATCTTTTAGGCCTGGTCCCTTCTCCATTCACAACAGAAAATCACTATCGGTTTCGGGGTTTTCAAAATCCTGATGTCATGACCCTTTGGTTCCCGATTTCTCGATCTCCGCTTTCCCGATTTGCTCCCTTTGCGCTTTAGTCCCTCCTGGCTATACCCTAGTCATGTGGCCTGCCTTGATATGACCACAGTCTTACCTTTTGTCGGGATTCGGGGTTTCGAATATCGAAATACACTAAACCTCTCGTCCACGAAATCCCCGATTTCTCGATGCTTGAATTTCCGATGGATGACTTTTCCTTTCGGGAAATTTCCCAGAAGCTTCGATCTCTGCCACACATCCTCAAGGATGGACAGTCCTCGCCACTTCGGGATTTTCACCATGCAAATTCCCGATGCCTCATTATGTCGAGGTGACGTCAGTAGGGTCCCACACGAAGCTCTCCTCTTTTCGGAAAATTGGAATTCGCGATTCCGAACTGCAAGTTCCCCTTGTCTCTAGGACTCACGAAATGTCGATCCCCGACTCTCTTCGGATTTCTGACACGCGTCCCAAGTGGATGGGCGGTTCAGATTGACCCTCAGGGTTTTTACCAACTACAAAGCCAAAACACTTGCTTGTGAGAGTCCCAATGACCGAAATGCCGATGGGATTCCGATCTTGCCCACGTGTCCCAACTGATGGACTGCTCCGATCATCTACGAGGTTTCCAACATGGATTTTCCTGATCCTTTTCCCTCATAACTTCTGATTTTCCGAATCCCGAAACTCCGATGGAGTCTTCCCTTTTAGGACTTTTCACGAGATTTTAGATATTCTCCATGTGTCCCCCTCAAGATGGATGGCTCAGATTCAACCTCGGGTTTTCGAGACTTTCGATGGCCCTATGATGAAATTTCTTTGTCAACTTGAAACCCCGGTCTCCGAAACGTCGACGGGCTCTTGATGATTTCCACCTGTCTCCTCAAGATGGACGGCTCAGATTGATTCCAGGATTTTCACTATGAAAATTCCCGATCACTTGTCCTCGTGATTCCCAATTTCACGAATGTCGAAATTCCGATGACCACGCCTCTCGTCGGAACTTTCCTCCTCCTTTTCTCGACGTCTAAACTTCGTGCAACTCCTAGTCAATCCAATGGTTGAGAAGTATCTATATGAATATCTGACGGTCCACAATCCCCTGAGCTTGAACTCCGGATGCTACCGTAACCTCCTCACTCCTCTGGCAGATCTGACGGCTAGTGGGATTTTCGCAAATCCTCTCCACAAGATCCTGACTGTTGGTCTCTTCCCCTTGATGGTTTCAAAGGCTTTACTCCTCCTGAGCTTCTCACAACTTCGAGCCTTAGAAAAAGACTCTGTCGCGCACTCCTTACGCAACCTTTGGACACCTTCCAATGTCAACTATTTCAACTCTGTGCACGCCTGTAGCAGTAGTCCTTCGATACTTAGCTCAGGTCTACAACCCTGAGACTCTCCTTGGCCTACGCACTCCTTGCACGGCACCTATGCCTAACTACACTCTGAGGGAATGAGAACAACCGCTTCCTCTACTGAGCTTTCAGAGAAAACCCTCTGAACTCCTTGTCGACGCACTCCTTGCGGACAATCCAACTGCACTCCTTGCATGAATCTTGCTCAGACAGAGAAGAAATTGAAACTCATTCTCCTTACTCTTCGTCTCTCAAATTCCAAATATTCAACAGGACATCATTCATACATAGCATAAAATAAATTTCACGACAGAAAGAGAAAAACACTCAAGAGCATAACATTTGAAGATGCATATACAGAGAATATACGAACACCATGAATATGAATCACAACTTCTTTGTATTAATTCAGAACTTCTGTACATGGAGTCTGCTACATAGCTCTCTGGTTCTCTCCTATGCTCTTTGATAATGTTACAACATACAATGAGGGTGTATTTATCTGTTTTTCCCTCCACTCCTTCTAAAACTATCTAATATAGTATTCAATTCTACCTACTTACATAAATGCCTTCTACCTACTATGGATGAGAGCGGATTGCTCAAGGTCCTTTACAATACATAAGTACGCATCTCCTTAACTATCACATTTAAGTTTGGCACATCCACTCTTCAAAATTTTTTAAACAATTTAACATATGCTAAAATGTGTGGCGCTTTCCCCCACGCCCGTTTGATGTTGACGATGCTCCTGCATCATACTCCCTCACTTGAAAATTTTCATGGGATCCTGTCCATGAGATCTTGCATGGTCTATCCATTCTTCTGAATCTCTGCTTCATTCTCCCAGCTGGCATCTTCAACTGGATGGCCTTTCCACTTGACCAAATATTCAAAGTATTCTTTCCTTCTCGTCTTCTTGCCAATTCTTTTGTCTAGTATGCTTTCCATCTGTGGAATCTCTGCAACTGGCATTTTCTTTTGCCACTGAACCTATGATTGTTCATGACTTGTTCCCACATCCTCAGTTTTGTATGGGTACAAATTTGATACATTGAATATCGGAGAAATTCCGATCCCACCAGGTAATTCAATCTCATAAGCATTTGCCCCAAATTTCTTTAAGACCCTACATGGTCCAATTTTCTTCATCTTCAATTTATTATATGTTCCTCTCGGGAACCTTTCCTTCCTCAAATGTGACAGAATCAAGTCACCCACTTCGAATTGAAGTTGTCTTCTGTGTTGATCTTCTCTACGCTTGTTCTCCTAATTTGAATTTTGCAATCGCTCCTTCACCTGGCTGTGAAGTTCCTTCATCGCTTCTGTGAAATCTTCTACACTAGCACTCCTAGTCTCAGTCTGTTCTGAATCCCTCAACTCATAAATTCCTCTCGACTGCATGCCATAGACAATATGAAATGGACTCTGCCTTGTTCTTCTGTTTACTGAGTCATTATAAGCGAACTCTACATGTGGTAATACATTGTCCCACTGGCTGTGGTGTTATGTCACCAGGATCCTCAACAAGTCTCCCATACTTCTGTTCACTACTTTTGTCTGTCCATCCGTCTAAGGATGATAAGCTGAACTAAAAGACAAGTTAGTTCCCAGCTTCTTCCATAAGGTCCTCTAGAAGTTCCCTATGAACTTTGTATCTCTATCCGAAACTATACTCCTTGGTAAGACGTGGAGTCGAATGACTTCTTTGAAAAACAGGTTCACAATGTGAGTTGTGTCACTGGTTTTCTGACATGGAATGAAGTGTGCCATTTTGGAAAATCTATCTACCACCACAAATATTGAATCAACACCTCTTTGTGTTCTTGGCAACCCCAATATGAAATCCATGTTAATTTCATCCCACGACCTTTCTGGTATGGGAAACGGTTGATAAAATCCTGCATTGTGTCTCCTTCCCTTCGAATGCTGGAAAATTCTGCATCGGTCCATGAATCTCTTGAAATCTGCTCACATTCCCAGCCAAAAATATGACTCATTCAGCTTCGCGAATGTTTTGTCATGACTGGAATTTCCGACCAATCCTCCACTATGTTTCTCCTTCAGCAGATTGTCCCTCATGGAGCTTTTTGGAATACAAAGTTGATTGCCCTTAAACAATAATCCTTCTTGGATCATGTATTATGTCCATTGGCTCCTATCTTTGAGAACTGGATTCTCAGCTGCTTCATACGCTTCTTGAAAATCTGGATCATCTGCGTACATGTCCCTGAGATCATCAAAACCCAACGTCTTGACTTCGAACTCCTGCAACAACAAACACTTTCTGCTCAAAGCATCAACAACTTTGTTAGCAGTACCAGAAATATGTTTAATCACAAAAGTGAAATTTTGCATATATTCAATCCATTTTACATGTCTCTGATTCAACTTCTCTTGTTGAGTCACAAACTGCAGTGCATGATTGTCACTATATAAGACAAATTATTTCGGGATCAAATAATGCCTCCATTTCTTCAACGTCTGTATGATAGCATAAAACTCCTTATCATAAGTGGAGTATTTCACTTTCGCTTCATTCAACTTCCCGCTGAAGTATGCTATTGTCCTATCTTCTTGACTCAAGACTTCCCCTATTGCAAATCCACTTGCATCACACTTTACATGAAAGGTCTTTTGAAAATCAAGCAACACCAGAATTGGTTGTTCCATAATTTTCCTTTTCAACAGGTTAAAACTCTTCTCAGCTTCTTCTGTCCAGTGAAAAGATTTATGTATTTTCTTCACTATATCCATCATTGTTGTGCTAATTCCACTGAAATTCTTGATGAACTTCCAGTAGAAACTAGCTAACCCGTGAAAACTTCTCACCTCAAATATGCTCTTCGGTGAGGGCCAATTCTTGATCACTTCCACCTTAATAACAAATCCCAAGTAAATGAGTTCTGCCTTCATGAATAAGGATTTCTTCATGTTTATGAGTAGCTTCTCTTGCTGTAATATTTTCATCACAATATTCAAGTGTTTCATATGCTCGTCCCTTGTTTTACTGAAGATCAGTATGTCATCTAAATACACAATGACAAATCTGGTGATATCCGCTTTTCAAATCAATCTTTGAAAAATATTTTGCTCCACTCAAACAATCCATCAAATCATCCATCCTCGATAATGGAAATCTGTACCTGATGGTTATCTTGTTAATGGCTCTTGAATCAGTGCACATCCTCCAACCTCCGTCTTTCTTCGGACTGAGTATTGTTGGAACAACACACGGAATCAAGATTTCTCTGACCAACCCTTTGTCCAACAACTCCTGGACCTGCCTTTTAACCTCTTCATTCTCTTGTGGCGTCAATCTGTACACGGATGTTTTTGGTAAACTGGATTCTGGTATGAGATCAATATGGTGACTCACACTTCGAATCGGTGGAAACAATCGAGGTGATTCATCCACTACTATATCAACGAACTCTTCCAGCAATTCCTGAATTTCTTCAGGTAAATCATCTACCCTTGTGCTGGTCAAAACAATCTTTGGTTTTTTGACCACAAAGAATTGCGGTTTCTCCTTCTTCTTAACTTCTGTAAGAAGTTCCTTCTCACTCATGAGAAGTACAGTGTTGCTTGCTTCCGGTTTCACCTCCTTATCCTTGATTGGAAGCAACATATGAGTTCTCCCATTCTTTTCTAGGGTGTATGTGTTCATTTTCCCATCATGAATCACATTCCTGTCATATTTCCATGGTCTACCCAACAATAAATGACAAACATCCATAGGAATAACATCACATAATATCTTATCATTATATCCTCCTATCTTGAATTCAACTAAACATTGTTTAGTGACATTTACCTGATGTCCCTTTTGTAGCCATGAAACTTTATATGGGCTTGGATGTTCAATTGTCTCCAGCTCCATCATTTCTACCATCTCTGTAGAAACAAGATTATYCGTGCTTCCACTGTCCACAATGACCTTGCATACCCTATCGTTGGTTTTSCAAGCAGTCCGAAAAAGTCTATTTCTCTGGACTGAACTCTCCACCTCCTTCTTGGGTGTCAAAAGGACTTTTCACATCATCAACGATCTTCCACCTTCAGCGTCTTCTGCCTCAACATCCTGCCTCTATGCTTCGGTGATGTGAGTCTCTCCACCCTCTTTCTTTTTATCAGGACACTCATAAGACTTGTGCCCATTCTTTCCACATGTGAAGCATTTTATTACTCCACCTCTTCCTCTTCCTCTACCTCTAGTACGAGGAAAAGTATTATTATCASCATACCCTCCTTTCTGCTCAGTATGTTGTTCTCTCTCTGAACTTCCACCTCTCTCCATTCGAGTCTGAGGTTTCCTCCAGTCTTCCTTGGGTTTCTGATTTTTATCTTGGGCAACTGATTTTCCCCTGGCTTGACTTCTGCCTCGGCCTTTCTAACCTTGCTTTTGGCTCAGCTTCTCTTCTGCTTTCAGAGCCATCTGATAATCATCTTCCACTGTTCGGATGGTAACCATGCTCATCTCATCTTGAATGTCATACCTCAGACCATTCATGTATCTAGCAACTTTTTCATCATCTCTCTCCCGATGACTTTCTCTGATGTTCAGTTTGTAGAATTCCTCAGTGTATTCTTTCACTATCATCAGCTTCTGTCTCAGGTTCTGCATCCTCCTGAACAGAGTAATTTGATAGTCTCTGGGGATGAATTTTTCCTTGATCTTCGCAATCATCCTATCCTAGCTCTTGATCTTTTGCTTTCCCTTGCAGCGTCTATCAGATTGTAGTTCATCCCACCATAATGTTGCATGTCCCTTTAATCTTGTGACAGCATGCTTGACTTTCTTGTCTTCTTCGACATCTTCATAGTCAAAGTATGTGTCCAGAGCTCTAATCTAGTCTAGAAGCTCCTTTGCATCCAAGTTTCCCTCATAAACTGGAAAGTCCATTTTCTCTCTTGCATCGATTCTTGAAATAGCTCTGATCAAAAGTTCGTTTGATGCATCTTCAACTGCAATTTCATGTTCATGTTCAGCCTCTATTTCATTTTCAGAATCACTTAGATCCCCAGCACTGACTGTGCGTCTTTGCGCTATCTCCATGTCTTTGAGTCTGGCTCGTAGATCACGCACCTCTCTTTCCATTTATGGATTTTGAATCTGCCTACCTCTTCTTCTAGGCATTTGCCCCTCTTCTTCGGGATTGGGTGATTTTCTATCTCTTCTTCTAGGTGGCATGATGAATTCTCTTCCCCACTATAGAAAGCAAAGAACCCTTCTGAGCTCTGATACCAAACCTGACACGGCCGCACCCCTTGCCTCAGCAAAAGGCCTCTACGCTGACCTCCCGGTCTTTAAGGATCGTTCAAAGTTCACCCTCGAGCCGAAGTGGCTCCTTCGATTCTTCCCTGGAACATTTTCTTAAATCTGACCCACAGTTCTTTCTCGGCACCTTACAGCTTTTAGGCATGGTCCCTTCTCCATTTACAATAGAAAATCACTATCGGGTTTTGGGATTTCAAAATCCCGATGTCATGACCCTTTGGTTCCCGATTTCCCGATCTTCTCTTTCTCGATATGCTCCCTTTGCGCTTTAGTCCCTCCTGGATATGCCCTAGTCATGTGGCCTGCCTTCATATGACCGCAGTCTTACCTTTTGTCGGGATTCGGGGTTTCGAATATCGAAATACACTAAACCTCTCGTGCGCGGAATCCCCGATTTCCCGATGCTTGAATTTCCGATGGATGACTTTTCCTTTCGGGAAATTTCTCGGAAGCTTCGATCTTGGCCACTCGTCCTCAAGGATGGACGATCCTCGCCACTTTGGGATTTTCATCGTGAAAATTCCCGATGCCTTGTTATGTCGAGGTGACGTCAACAGGGTCCTAGACGGAGCTCTCCTCTTTTAGGAAAATCAGAATTCGCGATTCCGAACTGCAAGTTCCCCTTGTCTCCAGGACTCATGAAATGTCGATCCCTGACTCTCTTCGGATTTTTGACACGCTTCCCAAGTGGATGGGCAGTTCAGATTGATCCTCGGGTTTTTTTCCAACTACAAAGCCAAAACACTTTCTTGTGTGAGTCCCAATGACTGAAATGCCGATGGGCTTCCGATCTTGCCCACGTGTCCCAACTGATGGATGGCTCCGATTGTCTACAGGGTTTCCAACATGGATTTTCCTAATCCTTTGCCCTYAGAACTTCCAATTTGCCGAATCCCAAAACCTCGATGGAGTCTTCCCTTTTGGGACTTTTCTCGAGATTTTAGATCTTCGCCACGCATCCCCCTCAAGATGGATGGCTCAGATTCAACCTCGGGTTTTCGAGACTTTCGATGCCCCTATGACGAAATTTCTTTGTCAAGTTGAAACCTCGGTCCCCGAAACGCTGACGAGATCTCGATGATTTCCACCTGTCTCTTCAATATGGACGGATCAGATTGATTCTGGGATTTTCACTATGAAAATTCCTGATCACTTGTCCTCGTGATTCCCGATTTCAAGAATGCCGAAATTTTGATGACCACGCCTCTCGTCGGAACTTTCTCCTCATGTTCTTGACGTCTAAACTTCATGCAACTCCTAGTCAATCCAACGGCTGACGGGTATCTATATGAAGATCCGACGGTCCACAATCTCCTGAGCTTGAACTCCGGATGCTACCGTAACCTCCTTGCTCCTCTGGAAGATCTGACGGCTAGTGGGATTTTCGTAAATCCTCTCCATAAGATCTTGACCATTGGTCTCTTCCCCTTGATGGTTTCAAAGGCTTTACTCCTCTTGAGCGTCTCACGACTTCGAGCCTTAGAAAAAGACTCTGGCGCGCACTCCTTACGCAACCTTCAGACACCTTCTAATGTCAACTACTTCGACTCTGTGCACACCTACAGTAGTAGTCCTTCGATACTTAGCTTAGGTCCGCAAGCCTGAGACTCTCCTTGGCTTGCGCAGTCCTTGCATGACACCTGTGCCTAACCGCACTCTAAGGGAATGAGAACAACCGCTACCTCTCCTGAGCTTTCAGAGACAACCCTCTGAACTCCTTGTCGACGCACTCCTTGCGGACAATCCAACTGCACTCCTTGTAGGAATCTTGCTCAGACAGAGAAGCAATTGAAACTTATTCTCCTTACTCTTCCTCTCTCAAATTCCAAATATTCAACAGGAAATCATTCATACATAGCATAAAAGAAATTTCACGACAGAAAGAGAAAAACACTCAAGTTCATAACATTTGAAGATGCATACACAGAGAATATATGAACACCATGAATTTGAATCACAACTTATTTGTATTAATTCAGAACTTCTGTACATGGAGTCTGCTACACAACTCTCTGCTTCTCTCCTATGCTCTTCGATAATGTTACAATACAGAATGAGGGTGTCTATATCCGTTTTTCCCTCCACTCCTTCTAAAACTGTCTAATCTAGTATTCAATTCTACCTACTTACATAAATTCCTTCTACCTACTATGGACGAGAGTGGATCACTCAAGGTCCTTTACAATACATGAGTATGCCTCTCCTTAACTATTACATTTAAGTTTGGCGCATCCACTCTTCAAAAGTTTTTAAACAATTTAACATATGCTCAAAATGTGTGGCGCTTGCCCCCACGCCCATTTGATGTTGATGATGCTCCTGCATCACAAAGCTTACTGATGTAGCATAAGGAACTATTATCAAGATAAGTGGGGTTGACCCCTCAAATTCCCACATGATTATGGTTTATTTGGACCAAAGTTGGCATAGGTTATCCCACAAAATTACTTTTCAAATTCAAGTAATAGTATGTGGGAAAACTATCCTCTAAATGTTTTTTGATAAAAGATCCTCCACTTGTATCATGTCCATGTCATGTTGAAAATATATCGTCTATCCAAAGATCGATCCCTATAACACCATGCTCAAGGTGTTTGATGGAAATATGTTTTGGACCCATGGGATCCTTACCACATTTCCCATAGAGTTAGGTGGTAAGATTGTTTCAGTGGTAAAGGCCCCTCTAGAATACAACCTTCTACTTGGGTGTACCTGGTTTTGTGAGATCACAGTTGTATCCTCGTTGGTCTTTAAAGTCCGTCATTTTCCTCATCAGAGGTGAATTGTGACCATTGATTAAATTTCATACTTAGGACCAACATGAGCTCCAACATGCCCCTTTTCAGTTATTTTAGGAGTTCTTATTACAGTGTAGTTCTAGTGATGTTCAAACATTCCTCCTTGATTAGTACATTTACTCTTCCCCTACCACCTCATTCACAAAATGTGGTTCTTATCAATATGATATATTTCGTTACTAGTGGATCCATTATATATTTTGATCCTTGGGTGGTACCAAGTCCTACATAAGTAGAGACTTATGGAGCTCAAATTCCACGCACAATGGTCGAGATTTAATAGCATTGATCAATTGATCCAATCAAAAAATTGTAACCTTGATTAGAATCCCCAAGAGGATGTGGAATTCGATCAATATTCTAGGCCTACATGGGCCATCACTTCTCCTCCCACTTCACATGACTTATTTGATATTGAGTTACCTTCAAATGATACCATTATTGAATCCATGAATTTAGTTGATAGGACATGGGATGAGATACACCATCGCACGTAATTTCTTCCCGATTTGGAATGACTAGAGGATGACATCAAAAAACTCTTTTCTATTGATGATTTTTAGTGGTACCAGTCTCCCATTATTACACACCATGTATTTTCAAGAGGTAACTGGGAAAACATATCTCATACTATACCCATTGACATTTCGACGAATCCAGGTGTCATGGAACATATACTGATAGGTGTAAACTTTTCCCCGCGTGAGATTGAACTATATACCATCCTATTCAAAGAATTTTTTGATGTATTTTCTTGGTCATATGAATAAATTCCTAGTATTGAAACCCATATTATCGAGCATGAGATAGAAACATATGATGGAGTGAATATTGGTCAGGAAAATCTTTGGAAAATAAACCCAAAGAAAGTTATTTCCATCAAGGTGGAGGTTGAAAGTATTCTTCATTATCACTTTGTATATCTAGTTCCCTTGACTAAATATGAACCCAATATCATTCGCTTGCATCTAATAAACAATGCACAATTAGGCTCTATGTTGATTATAGTGATTTGAACAAGGCTTGTCCTAAGGATAATTGTCCCAACCTATTCATTGATTAGATTATGATGAGTGTTTTGGAAGTGAGATATTCTCATTCATGGATGGTTTCTCCAACTATAATCAAATTTAGATCAAACGAGGAGATCAACAAAAGACTTTCATCATTTATCCTTGGGGTAAATTCAGTTATTGGAATTACCATTTGGACTTAAAAATGTTGGGGCCACTTTAGAGTGGACCATGTCATATGAATTTCATGACATATAATACATTGTAAATGAATACTTATATTATTTGGCTACTTTTTCTAAGCGGCATGAGGATCATCCTAGTTACATGGAGGCCATTTTTACCCGATGTTGTTACTATAATATACATTTGAACCCACATAAGTGAATCTATTGCATGGTTTCTCGGTTATTATCATGCTTCATCATGTCCAAGTACAAGATCATGGTTGTTCCCTTGGAGTTTGAGGTGATTCTTCAATTACATCCTCCTTGTACCATCAACCAACAATTACCTCCTGCTCATGTTGTCCAATGTTTACAATATTCCCTACTCTTATGTACTACCACTATCATATCATACTCCAACACAATGAAACACATCTTGAGCCATCATAGCGTTGGGTGAGAAGACTAGAAGTGGATTGTCATCTTACAAGAGTTCAATACTTAGAGTATGTAACTTCCAAATCCAAGAAGTCTTTTTCCTTCACTAAGTTGATGTTTGAACTTCCCCGAGTCAATGAAAAACCCATGGCTAATGATTCCTTTTCTAATGACTCATTATTTCTTATTGAAATGTGTGATCCTTGGTATGGGGATGTCTTGGAATATATCCAAACCAAAAAAAAAAAATTCCTCAGTTATCCCACGATGAGCATCGATGCATACACTACTAGGCAAAAAAATACCTCATCATTGATGACACTCTTAAATCCCATCAAGGGGTTGATTTGATTTTACATAAATGTCTTTTCCATGCTGAAACTGAGTGACTTTTGAATGATTTCCATTCTAGAGCATGTGGCCGTACTTTATTTGGGGTTGCGACTACCTAGAAGATCTTACGCACATGATACCTTTTCTCCACGATCTTTAAGGATTGTATCAATGTAGTCCATAGGTGTCACCCTTGTCAAGTCATTAATTATAAAATGTGTTCTCATCCTACTCCATTACATCCTATGGTTGTTGTTGGCCCTAGTTGACTACTTTAGTTAGTGGGATGAGGCATTACCTACATTTTCTAACGATCGAACCATAGTAGAATTATTTTTGTTCAATCAAATTATAACATGGTCCGATTCACCTAAGGCTATTGTTATAGACCATGGGCCACATTTTCCAAAAAAGGTGATGATTGAACTAGCTACCAGGTTGGGTTTTCGTCATGCAAAATTGACACCTTATTATCCTCATTCAAATCTTTAGTTCGAAGACACAAATTGGGTATTTAAAAGAAGGATCCAGAGGATGGTAGGGAAATGCAAGAATAACTGTCATCTTATGTTATTTTCAGCAATATGGACCTACCGAACAATGGCCAAGACTCCCACCGAGTTTACACCATTTCAACTTGTTTATGGAGTGGAGGTATTCCTATTGATTGAATGAAAAATATTTCCGTTGAAGCTATCCATAGAAATCTTATGAAATACTTCCACTGAGGAAGATCATATGTTGTATCTAAATCATCTTGATGAATAGTTTCAATAACACAATTGACAATGAGACTCATAAGAAGCACATCAAATCCCAATATGAAAAAAATGTTTGACGTTGTGTTATAGCAACTGTTTCCACACCCTATGCATCATGATTTGGTGGCCTACCCTTTCCCTCTATAGACTCAGTTTCCCCATTTTTCTCAGTCATAAGTCAAATATTCAAAAAGTTTTACATATATGCGAGCTACAGTTACACAACTTGCGTATACATAGGTTGCTCCATTACGACCCATGTACATCATGTTTTGTGATCAAAATTAAAAATATTTTAGATTTTCCATGCCAAGTCATGGGATCCATGATCCTTGTCCCTTCATATGTTGGAAACACTTTGATTCAACCCTTCAATTCCTTTTGGAGGATACAAATTGATCCATATAAAAGCCTTGTAGGTGGAGAAAAAGTTGAGAGAAACTACACTCTCAAGAAAATTTACCTCATTTTACATACTTGAGTCTGCATCCCTTAGTCCTTTAAGTATGAATTATCCTTATGTTCATCCCCCAGGCTCTCCCTATCTTGTGAATGAGGAACCCAATTACTCTTAGCACTTGTGAGCTTTCCTTGTAGAGGATTAAAGTGGGGAAGGCCCAGGTGGAGGGACTTAGTTTCTTGGTTTCGACAAGTTTTTGATATATACAAGAGGTTTTCACATATATACTCTATTGATTATATTAATAGAAATACTCTTTTCTTGTCCAATTATATGTTACAAATATTTATATTATTTTCCATGGGTAAATTTCCTATACATGTTAATGGATTATGATAATTTATATGCTAACATTTCATACATTTTCCATATGCTTGTGTATCTTGGATGTTTAGGACAAGTTGTAGGTATCAGGCATTGGATTGTGAGCTCAAATGTGGTTTCCTACGAACATTTGGAAGAGGTAGGATTCTAGACTTTCTTTTGTTGGAATTTCCATTTATCTAGCACACTTGAGATTTGAGTTTATTTCTTGGCGTCGTTTCGTCTGTTGTGGTCCTACCCCAAACCATAGAGATTTATTCCTTGTAACACCTTGTGTCTTTTCGAGGGGTGACCTAGTTCTAGTTTATGATCAAGACAAAGATGAGTTAGGTGTATGTAAGTTTGAACCCCTTTATAATGGTCCCTACATCGTAAGATGTGTGATGCACAAAGGGGACTACAAGTTAGTCAATTATAATGGAAATCCACTACCAAATCCTCACAATGAGATATATATACACAATTATTATGCTTAAGCCACATGTAATTATGATAATTTGTATATTAGGTATTTTAGTTTGGTGTGGTGTGCATTTTTATTTTATGTTCCATCTCTGATCAAGTGGTGTTGGTTTTCTCTGCTCATGAAGATTGCATCTCTCATGTACATTTAGGGTATTCCAAACAATACATGTTTTTGGAGACCTCCCAAATACTTCAGGATTAAATATGAGTTCTTGGGAGATATACCCAACATAATGGCATTCTTTTTTAACTTAGTGTGTACTCTTGTGCACTCTTCTCTTGTGTGTGACTAGAAGTAATGCCAACAGATAGATTGGTATTCTTCATACCCAATAGAATAGCAGTGGAACTTGATGATTTTTTTTAACACCTCTCATTTAGTTAATGGGGAATCGTCCTCTATCTTGAGCATCTCTATGTAAAATTCTCACCAAGTTTGGGCATAGCCCTCTAATTTGAGTGACAAAAATGACATATTTTTCTCTTCTCCTATTTTAAGAAGACTAAAATAGACTTCTAACTATTACAACCATTGGTTCAAATTAACAAAATCAATATCACCTTGGTAGGGCTTAATGTCCACCTTTGGTTCCACCTTAATCAATAATTTGGAAAAAGTGATGTTGGAACTTGGTCTCTCTTTCTTTGAGTCTTTATTCAACTCATTTTTAGATATTCATTATCTCCAAATTTCCAACTAGATCCAAATTTTGAGTTAGAACTATTTAACTCCTTCAAAGGTCTAAGCATTCACTTGAGAGCTCCCATGAGGATCTTCACATTACAAGAGAAGTCAGTGACTTATGCTTCCATCTTTAAGAATTTCTCTTCTTATTAGTCCCTTGGATTTTTATTATAATCATTCATCATGGATAGGGTTTTGAGACTTCTTTCTTACACCAATTTTTGGGTTTTGAAATTTTCACAAAAAATTCAAAGAAATCTACTATGATAACAATATGATCTAGAAATTGTAGTGGGTATACCATTGGAATAGTTTTTCCTAGAATATCTTACAAGTTTATGCAAATATTGTTATGTCATATTTTTCTTATGATTAAGATTCAATATTATTATTTTGACACATGATATATATAAATAAATTGAGATTGAAATAAAAAAGATTAAAACAAATAATACATCGTCAACATAATGAACACAAGATCTACCTAGTGAAAACCTAATATGGGAAAGACCCAAACAAAAGGTGAGTACTATGTCTTTCTCTTTCTTCTTAGTTATGAAATGAAAATACAAAGAACTAATAAGTCATTATGAAGTTACTATGGACACTATGGCATGTATGGTTGCTATAGGGTCTTCTATTTCCTCTACTCTACTCTTATATCCCACTACCTTTCTCTTCTCAATTGTGGAACACTACTCAATACAATAATAATGGAACTACTTCTTTTTTTGGTGACCTGATATTTAAGAATGTCTTGATATTTTTCTAGGCTTAAGGATATGGTTTTTGCATGATTTAACTCCCAATTATGGTTAGGGTTTTAGACCCTCTAAATCCTACTTGAAATTGCACATGTGACTAGATTCACATGTGTGAGTAATTTAAGATAATGTGGCATCTGCTTGATACCATGGTGGTAAATATAATAGGTCAACTTATGGGAAAATTCCTTGTACAAACTCGAATTGAAGTGATTTTTGTGTTGTTTGAACCATTTCAATGTGTAGAACAATTCGAAAAATATTGTTTGTAATATTTTTACTGCAAAAAATATTGTTTTATTCCTTAAGTAGTCTATAAAAGTTGTTGGAAAAAAAATGACTAAAATAGGAGCTACCCCTAAAATGGGACTTAGAAACCAATGGCTCCAATTTTTCCACATAGAAAGTACAAAAATATATGACAAATTATATAATGATCCATTTTGGATAATGTTGTATATTGTAGATAATCATTCTAGTGGAAATGTGTAAGTAGAATCATCTTGGATAACTAGTGAAAGACACAAAGAAAAATATCTCCTCCTACATGTGTACTTATGCATCATCAACATGGGTGTTCTAGTGACTAACCCATGAGGTTTCACTTTGTGAATTTGACCTAGAATCACAACTTTTACATGTTCTCACACTGTTAAAATTTTATGTGTAGAAAATCATCATTTCTTACATTCTAGAGGCAGAAAATGTGTAGTGGTTGGTACATATATAAAAAACTTTATGTGGCTAACCCAAAGGAACTATCCTCTCAGCCAACATAGATTCCATTTTTCTTTTGTTATGAGTTGCAACATGCTTTCTAGAGAATTTCAAGGACATATGGACCAAATTCTCTCTTGGTTAGAAAACATACAGTGAAAAAAAAAAAAAAAATCAAGTATCCCTTACATGTGTACTTATGCATCACCATGGTTGGTATTCTAGCCACCAACCCATGAGGTTTCCATTTTACAATTTTCCCTACTCACACAATTTTTTAATTTCATCACTCTATTGAATTTTTTCATTTGGAAATGATCATTTGGCACATCCATGGTGTAGACAAATTTAGAATGGTTGGTATACGTGCCATAATTCAAGTGTGGAAAATACAATTGTGCTATTCATTCGATCAATTTAGGCTCTATATTTTTTGTTGTTGTGACTTATAACTTGTTTGCCCGAGTAGTTTAGGGATATAGGTCCCAAATGTTTTGGGGATTAGAAAAATATATCATGCAAAAAAATAGTTGTCTTTCAGTGCATACATGTGTACACATGCATCACCAAGATGGCCATTCTTACTACCATCCCATAAGGTTTTATTTTTGAATTTGACCAACTCTTGTAGTTACTTATACAAGTGTCAAATTGTTGAAGTTTTGCATCCGGAAAATAATATTTTGGCACATTATTAGGGATGGAAAAATCATAGACTTTGGTATAACTAGGAATATAATTTGGGTGTGGAAAATCCAATAGACCTAGCCATTTAGCCAGTGGAGGCTCTGATATTTTTTTATTGCAAGTTGCATCTCTCTTGCTAGAAAATTTCATGAACAAAATCCATAAATGTTTTGGGCATTAAAAAATCATGTACTGTGTAGAAAAATAATGATGTGTTAGATCCTAAGCATGTACTTATGGATCATATAGGTCATTTTTATATCCATTAGTCCATGGTGTTTTTATTTGAAAATTTGACCAACTCCCACAACATTTACAAGTTGTCACACTATTCAAATTTTTCATTCATAAAATCATCATTTTGCACATTTACAAGGTGAAAAATGTATAATGGTTGGTACTATATTAACATGGTTTTGGCCAATGAAACAAAACTATTTTCTTGACCAATAGAGGCTTCATTTGTTTTTTTGTCACGATTTACAACTCTCTTGCTAGAGTAGCTCAATGATAGAGGATCCAAATGCACCAAGAGTAAGAAACCATCAATTTTAGCAGAATAATGATCCATCAACTTCTACACGTGTACTTATGCATCTACAAGAACTCCTACACATGTACTTGTGCATCTACAAGATGGTCACTCTTGTCACTAGTCGACATATTTTGTTTTCTAAATTTAACTTACTTTCACAACTTTTACAAGCGAACATACAATTTAAATTTTGTGCTGGAAAATCATCATTTGACATGTTCTCATGGAAAGTAAAATATGCAGTTGTTGGTACAACTAGCATAATTCACCAATGGAGGCTCCATTTATTTTTCGGTAAAAAGAGTCACAACTTATTCACTATTGCAATTCAAGGGCATAGAAAGTGGATGGTCTAAGGGTCTATAACACATACCACGTACAACAAAATAACATTTATCAATACCTACAAATAAAGTTATGCACAAC
>SNQJ01S0014723.1:137326-150054 GCA_010110895.2 Picea sitchensis
CTCATCATTGATGACACTCTTAAATTCCATCAAGGGGTTTATTTGATTTTACATAGATGTCTTTTCCATGCTGAAACTAAGTGACTTTTGAATGATTTCCATTCTAGAGCATGTTGCAGTACTTTATTTGGGCTTGCCACTACCTAGAAGATCTTACGCACATGATACGTTTGCTCCACGATCTTTAAGGATTGTATCAATGCAGTCCATAAGTGTCACCCTTGTCAAGTATTTAATTATAAAATGTGTGCTCATCCTACTCCATTACATCCTATGGTTGTTATTGGCCCCTGTTGACTAATTCAGTAAGTGGGATGAGGCATTACCTACCTTTTCTAATGATGGAACCATAGTAGCATTATTTTTTTTCAATCAAATTATAACACGGTTCGATTCACCTAAGTCTATTGTGACAGACCATGGGCTGCATTTTCCAAAAAACGTGATGATTGAACTAGCTACCTGGTTAGTTTTTCGTCATGCAAAATCAACACCTTATTATCCTCATTCAAATCTTGAGTTCGAAGACATAAATTTGGTATTTAAAAGAAGGATCCAGAGGATGGTAGGGAAACACAAGACTAACTGTCATCTTATGTTATTTTCAGCAATATGGACCTACCGGACAATGGCCAAGACTCCCACTAAGTTTACACCATTTCAACTTGTTTATGGAGTGGAGGTAGTCCTATTGATTGAATGAAAAATATTGTCATTGAAGCTATCCATAGAAATCTTACATAATACTTCCACTGAGGAATATCATATCTTGTATCTAAATCGTCTTGATGAATAGTTTCAATAACACAATTGACAATGAGACTCTTAGAAGCAAATCAAATCCCAATATGAAAAAATTGTTTTACGTTGTGTTATAGCAACTGTTTCCACACCCTATGCATCCTGATTTGCTGGCCTACCCTTTCCCTCTATAGACTCAATTTCCCCATTTTTCTCAGTCAAAAGTCAAAAACTCAAAAAGTTTTACATATACACGAGCTACAGTTATACAACTTGTGTATACGTAGGTTGCTCCATTACGACCCATGTACATCATTTTTTGTGACCAAAATTAAAAATATTTTGGATTTTCCATGCCAAGTCATGGGATCCATGATCCTTGTCCCTCCATATGTTGGAAGCACTCTGATTCGACCCTTCAATTCCTTTTGGAGGATACAAATTGATCCATATACAAGCCTTGTAGGTGGAGAAAAAGTTGTGAGAAAGTACACTCTCATGAAACTTTACCTCATATTACATCCTTCAGTCTGCATCCCTTAGGCCTTTAAGTCTGAACTCTCCTTATGTTCATCCCCCAGGCTCTCCCTATCTTGTGAATGAGGAACCCACTTACTCCTAGAACTTGTGAGCTTTCCTTGTAGAGGATTGCAGTGGAGAAGGCCCAGGTGGGGGGCCTTAGGTGGAGGGACTTAGTTTCTCGATTTCGACAAGTTGTTGATATATACAAGAGGTTGTCACCTATATACTCTACTGATTATATTAATAGAAATACTCTTTTCTCGTCCAAATATATGTTACAAATACTTATATTATTTTCCATGGGTAAATTTCCTATACATGTTAATGGATTATGATAATTTATATGCTAACATTTCATACAGTTTCCATATGCTTGTGTATCTTGGATTTTTAGGACAAGTTGTAGGTATCAGGCATTGGATTGTGAGCTCAAAGGTGGTTTCCTATGAACATTTGGAAGAGGTAGGATTCTAGACTTTCTTTTGTTGGCATTTCCATTTATCTAGCACACTTGAGATTTGAGTTTATTTCTTGGTGTCATTTGGACTGTTGTGGTCCTACCCCAAACCATAGAGATTTATTCCTTGTAACACCTTGTGTCTTTTCGAAGGGTGACCTAGTTCTAGTTTATGATCAAGACAATGATGAGTTAGGTGTATGTAAGTTTGAACCCCTTTAACATGGTCCCTACATCATAAGATGTGTGATAGACAAACAGGACTACAAGTTAGTCAATTATAATGGAAATCCACTACCAAATCCTCACAATGAGATATATATACAAAATTATTATGCTTAAGCCACATGTAATTATTGTATTTAGTATATTATGTATTTTAGTTTGGTGTGGTGTGCATTTTTATTTTATGTTCCATCTTTCATCAAGTGGTGTTGGTTTTCTCTCCTTATGAAGATTGCATCCCTCATGTACATTTAGGGTATTCCAAACAATACATGTTTTAGGAGACCTCCCAAATACTTGAAGATTAAATATGAGTTCTTGGGAGATATACCCAACATAATGGCCTTCTTTTTGAACTTAGTGTGTACTCTTGTGCACTCTTCTCTTGTGTGTGCCTAGAAGTAATGCCAACAGATAGATTGGTATTCTTCATACCCAATAGAATAACAGTGGAACTTAATGATTTTTTTGAACACCTCCCATTTAGTTAATGGGGAATCGACCTCTATATTGAGCATCTCTATGTAAAATTCTCACCAAGTTTGGGCATAACCCTCTAATTTTAGGGACAAAAATGACATATTTTTCTCTTCTCCGATTTTAAGAAGACTAAAATAGACTTCTAACTATTACAACAATTGGTTCAAATTAACAAAATCAATATCACCTTGGTAGGGTTTAATGTCCACCTTTGGTTCCACCTTAATCAATAATTCGGAAAAAGTGATGTTGGAACTTGGTCTCTCTTTCTTTGGGTCTTTATTCAACTCATTTTTAGATATTCATTATCTCCAAATTTCCAACTAGATCCAAATTTTGAGTTAGAACTATTTAACTCCTTCAAAGGTCTAAGCATTCGCTTGAGAGCTCCCATGAGGATCTTCACATTACAAGGAATTCAGTGACTTATGCTTCCATCTTTAAGAATCGCTCTTCTTATTACTCCTTGGATTGTTATTATAATCATTCATCATGGATAGGGTTTTGAGGCTTCTTTCTTACACCAATTTTTGGGCTTTGAAATTTCCACAAAAAATTCAAAGAAATCTACTATGATAACAATATGATCTAGAAATTGTAGTGGGTATACCATTGGAATAGTTTTTCCTAACATATCTTACAAGTTTATGCAAATATTGTTATGTCGTCTTTTTCTTATGATTAAGATTCAATATTATTATTTTGACACATTAAATATATAAATAATTTGAGATTGAAATAAAAAAGGTTAAAACAAATAATACACCATCCACAAAATGAACAAAAGATCTACCTAGGGAAAACCTAATATGGGAAAAACCCAAACAAAAGGTGAGGACTATGTCTTTCTCTTTCTTCTTAGTTATGAAATGAAAATACAAAGAACTAATAAGTCATTATGAAGTTACTATGGACACTATGGTATGCATGGATTCTATAGGGTCTTCTACTTCCTCTACTCTACTCTTATATCCCACTACCTTTCTCTTCTCAATTGTGGAACACTACTCAATACAATAATAATGGAACTACTTTGTTTTTTGGTGACCTGATATTTAACAATGTCTTGATATTTTTCTAGGCTTAAGGATATGGTTTTTGCATGATTTAACTCCCAATTATGGTTAGGGTTTTAGACCCTCTAAATCCTACTTGAAGTTGCACATGTGACTAGATTCACATGTGTGAGTAATTTAAGATAATGTGGCATCTACTTGATACCATGGTGGTAAATATAATAGGTCAACTTATGGGGAAATTTCTTGTACAAACTCCAATTGAAGTGATTTCTATGTTGTTTGAACGATTTCAATGTGTAGAACAATTCAAAATATATTGTTTGTAATATTTTTACTGCAAAAAATATTGTTTTATTCCTTAAGTAGTCTATAAAAGTTGTTGGACAAAAAATGACTAAAATAGGAGCTACCCCTAAAATGGGACTTAGAAACCAATGGCTCCAATTTTTCCACCTAGAAAGTACAAAAATATATGACAAATTATATAATGATCCATTTTGGATAATGCTGTATATTGTAGATAATCATTCTAGTGGAAATGTGTAAGTAGAATCATCTTGGATAACTAGTGAAACACACAAAGAAAAATATCTCCTCCTACATGTGTACTTATGCATCATCAACATGGGTGTTCTAGTGACTTGCCCATGAGGTTTCACTTTGTGAATTTGACCTAGAATCATAGCTTTTACATGTTCTCACACTGTTAAAATTTTATGTGTAGAAAATCATCATTTCTCACATTCTAGAGGCGGAAAATGTGTAGTGGTTGGTACATATATAAAAAAAATTATGTGACTAACCCAAAGGAACTATCCTCTCTGCCAACATAGATTCCATTTTTCTTTTGTTATGAGTTGCAACATGCTTTCTAGAGAATTTCAAGGACATATGGACCAAATTCTCTCTTGGTTAGAAAACAAAAAGTGAAGAAAAAAAAAGAAATCAAGTATCCCTTACATGTGTACTTATGCATCACCGTGGTTGGTATTCTGGCCACCAACCCATGAGGTTTCCATTTTACAATTTTCCCTACTCACACAAGTTTTTAATTTGATCACGTTATTGGATTTTTTCATTTGGAAATGATCATTTGGCACATCCATGGTGTAGAAAAATTTAGAATGGTTGGTATACATACCATAATTCAAGTGTGGAAAATAAAATTGTGCTATTCATTCGATCAATCGAGGCTCTATATTTTTTGTTATTGTGACTTATAACTTGCTTGCCCGAGTAGTTTAGGGATATAGGATCCAAATGCACCAAGGGTAAGAAACCATAGATTTTAGTAGAATAATGATCCATCAACTCCTACACATGTACTTATGCATCTACAAAAACTCCTACACATGTACTTATGCATCTGCAAGATGGTCACTCTTGTCACTAGTAAACAAATTTTGTTTTCTAAATTTAACTTACTTTCACAACTTTTACAAGCAAACATACTATTTAAATTTTGTGTTGAAAAATCATCATTTGACATGTTTTCATGGAAAGTAAAATATGTAGTGGTTGGTACAACCAACATAATTCACCAATAAAGACTCCATTTATTTTTCGGTAAAACGAGTCACAACTTATTCACTATTGCAATTCAAGGGCATAGAAAGTGGATGGTCTAAGGGTCTATAACACATACCACGTACAACAAAATAAAATTTATCAATACCTACACATAAAGTTATCCACAACGGTTACACTACCCATAGGGTTTTGGTTTTTCCACTTGCGAGGAACATAATAGCATTAAGATAAGTATTGTTGCTTATTATTCTATTATACTTTGTTATTTCTTAATATTTAATTATAGTGGTTTGAATACTCTTATTTAAAATCTAAATATTCTTTATAGTAATGATACTATTTTTGAAAACATAAATATAATCACCTATTTATTAAAAAACATTATATTAATACATATCATGATTTAGGAAGTTTCTTCTTCTAAATATTATTTTTCATACGAAAATGATCAAGCGAAACATAAATATTTATTCATATTTAATTTATGCAAGTTTTAGATGATTCCTCGTATCCTCATATTTAATTTATCAAACTAAAAATGTATTACCATAAATTATTGTTAATTTTCTCTTCTTTTTACAATTTAGTATGAGGGAGATGTGTAATTTTATTTCTGTTCAACATGAAGTTCACACCTAACAATATTTCATATCCATCTTAACTAAAATAATTCTAAGAGAATCTAAGATATAGAGAGGAAATTTTTTTATTCAATTGATAGAACCCTTTTACTTCCCAATGCAAAAGAGATGTGTAATTCCTTCCATGCTTAATATGGAGTTGATATGTGGCATTTAAAAAAATATTAATAAGAAAAAAAATATATAACAAAAAAGTATTTCAATGTGAGCTATAAATAAAATATTTCTATATCCACCTCAAGGGAAATAAAGTAATTGAAAGTAAAGTTTATTATTTCAATGATAGGTGCTTTATACTTCCCAATACTAGGGAGATGTGTAATTCCATCAATGCTTAATATGGAGTTCACATGTGGCATTTCAAAAAATGTTAATAACAAAAAAGTTATTTAAATGTGGAATATGTGTAAAAATTGAAAGCAAAAAAGTTCTTAAGGTTAAACATTTGAACTCTAGTGCATTGTTGAGTGTGAAGGAGATGTGTATTTAATTCCATTCCCAACCTTGAATTGACACACACACACACGGATATATATTAACTTTTGATCTGGAGGTGCAAAACTATATCTTAAAAACCCAGTATAGATCTGTTTTAACTCTAGATCTACCATACACCAAGAACCAATCAATCCCTTGAGATTGAAACCTTTCTTCTAAGTACAAATTTAACCAAAGATTTGCCCATGAAAAATTTGATACCTCTCATGCATGATAAATACAAATTTTAAATAAATCACTAAAATGACATCCAAATCAATTTAAAATTAAGTAAATCCCATTATCCACCATATTTTAAAATTTACACTCCATAATTGTGTAAAAAATCCAATACCCATATTTGTATAAAAAATCCAATTCCCAACCATCACACAATCCCCTATGTGTACAATATGGTCAATGAAGCACATAAATCAAAATTATGTGAATCCCACTATCCACCATAATTTAAAATGTACACTCCATAATTGTGTAAAAAATCCAATTCGCAAAATCTAATTCCCATATTTGTGTAAAAAATCCAATTCCCAACCATCACACAATCCCCCATATGTCTACAACATGGTTAATGAAGCACATATCTTGGATCATATTTATAGCAATGACAAAATGCTTATGTTATCGTGGTGTTTTGAGGTAAAAAGTCTCGCCTCTGCGCAAATGCCTCCAAATGTAGGTGCACGTTGCAACTCTCTAAAACACCACATCTTAAGTGCGATCGCTAGGTTGCTATCTCATGCAAAATGGTAACCGAGTATAGAAACAAAAAGCGTTACCACCAAACAAATTTCCAAGATTTTGTTGCTTTTACCAATAAATTAAACCAAATTAAACCAAGCATAGCTCTCGATTCTTCTGGTCCAAGAACAAGTTGAACAAGTTGAACATGTGCGCGCACCATTAAATTAAACCAAACAGAGCTCTCGATCCCTATGGGCCAAGAGCAAGTTGATCCTCTGCGCGACACGAAAAGCTAACTCGTCTACTTTCAGTAGATGGTAAGATAACATATGGATGGTCGATATCCATGTCGATGGAAGGATAAGATTCCCGTAAATATATTGGATTTTGACAACGATAGCAATACGAAGATTGGATACAGATCTCGTTTGGTCAAATTTCGCTCTCAGACTTGGAGATCGCCAGATCGAAGCTTATATAGGCATGAGAATCCCTAACCCCAACCCCATAGAAGTGCATTCTTGGAGGGCATAACTCGTGCTTTCTCGTCTTTTTAGTTTCAACGAGACCTGAGAGCTTGTTCTGAGACTACATAATTGTGATTTTACTAGCGATTGTGCTGTGAGAGGTTCGAGTTTGATACTCGGAAGTGGTATCTGTCTGTGTTGTATTTTGGGGGATCCAGGGCGTATCGATGCCAACGATGTATGAAGGGCAGCCTCAGGAAGTGTGGAGATCATCTCAGGATTTGATCTCGGTCTGTACTGACAAGAAGAAGCCGAGTTCTAGATCGTCTCACAGGCCGAAGAAAATTAGCAAGACGGGTAACGAGGAAGAAGGATATGGGAAGTGGCTGCAAGAGATGGTGGGGCGTTACCATTCTCATTCGTGTGATGATGGGGGAAGACAATTCACAAGGTGCTCCTTGATGGTGGTACAGAAAGTGGAGGCGCCGGTGACCACGGTGTGGTCGCTGGTGTGGCAGTTCGACGAACCCCAAATCTACAAGCACTTTGTCCGTACCTGTTTCATAAGGGGTGAGGGAGATCCGAAGGTCAAGGTCGGCTGCCTGAGGGAAGTCTGAGTCATGTTCGGGCTCCCTGCGGCGACCAGTACTGAGCGATTGGACATTCTAGACGAGGAGCAGCATATTTTGAGCTTCAGCATCATAGGGGGTGATCACAGGCTCTACAATTTTCGATCCATCACCAGTCTGCATGATAGGCTTGTAAATGGGGAACCTGGAACCATTGTGATCGAATCCTACGTGGTGGATGTGCCACATGAGAATACGAAAGAGGACACATGTTTATTCATCGACACTATCGTTAAATGCAATCTATAGTCCTTGGCTGACGTCTGCAAGAAACTCATCAGCAGAAAGCGCTGCTTATAGTCTCGCAGGATGCAGTACTGGTTTTGAATGTTTCCTTATTCTATTTCTGTTGGATAAACGATTTGAGAATGGGTATCGGCACACCGAGGCCTTCCAGATGGTTCATATTGATATGAACTGATGATGTGGGACGAAACGATTTCCTTGTTAGAGAGTGCAATTCAATGGTTTCATGGTGTTTCAAACATCAGGAACGCAGTGCTATAATTTAGGGCTTTCTGAGCGCCCGCTTAGCATATTGCTCACTCTGAAGTTCCTCTCTTCATATCCTGCAGATACAAACAATTGAACAGCGAGTCCTTTTTCCACGAAAAATATCATCTCTAGCTTATCCATTTACATCTGAATGGTAGGCAAACAAAGGTGTTCTTGATTCCTCGATGTCAAGGTTGAAGGAAGGTTTTCCTAGCTTGGGCATATGTCAGTTGTAATTGTCTCTGTCCAGAAAATTCCATCTTACGTTTCAGACATTCATCTTGGCGTTTTGAAAATTCCATCTTCGAATTTTTATGCAGGGTTCTATTGTTCCTGGACAATGAATTTCCATTTGGACGAAAATTTCTGGGAAGCCTAGTTTATGAAAAAAAAATGCTATAAAGTTTTACAAGGTGACATGGCACCTTTTCACATCTTGAATTTCGTTTTTAGCATTTGCGGTGCCACAGTTCGAAGGCGTGGTAGTAATCATCTTAAACCATAACCAATTTAGATGGATTTAGCAACTTGAAAAACCTTTAAAAATATTTAGATGGATCTAGCAACTTGAAAGACCTTTAAAAATATTTTTTCTAAATGGATCTATTAACTTGAAAAACCTTTAAAAATAATTTATAAATAGATTTAGCAACTTGAAAAACCTTTAAAAAAAAACTCTAACAAGTGTTGCATGGCAGAAGTGGTAAGCAAGTTGAAGTACATGTGGTATCCATGCAGAGGATGACTTTGTGGCAGGGTGCCACTGGCTAGCCACAAAAACATACACTAGACACAATTTCCTGACATAATGTCTTGCAACAAATGTTCTTGGAAAAAAGGACTAGGAAACACACATATTAAACATTCAAATATAATAAACACAATTTCGTGACATCCAACATAGTTTTTTTTTAAACTTATCAAAAATTAATAATTTATGTTACATATTTATGGAAATTTAAATGTGTTTGTCATATAGAGTAGGATTGGGGCTCGTGCACCATAAAAATAAATAAGTACAAGAATTAGGACTGTAGAAAGAAGAATAATTGGCTTGAAATATATTTATCGGCGCACCAAGAGACCACCTTCTTATAGTCAAAAACCTTCAGGATGTAGCCTGAATGAGCGATTCTAGAGGTCCAAATCACTTTGTTCTGGTTGGAATGGGATGAATAGTAAGAGTATGCCCTGGACCACTCGAAGTTCTGGTCCTAACGTCCGAAGATATTCACTGTATCTCCAGAAAACTGTTGTCGACCTGCTGCCATAAGTTTACAAGAACGTTTGTTTTCTCCAGATGATGATTGAAATGGAGAGTTGGAAGGGATAATATAATGTTGTGCAAATCTTGGTCCAATGCGTGTGAATGGGAGATCTCCTCGAAACTTTCTCTCATTAATGACAATTTCGACGATTGTTGCATGATGCATTGTTAACATTAAAGACTAGTAATTGCACACATAGAAGTGTGAACATGGCGGATACGACAATGAGAAATTAAGCATTGGACACTTCCCGAATGGGCCAATGCGACGACTCGTGTTTGAGATGACCAATCGGAAGGGACAATATAACTCTCCACGGATCTCGGTTTAATGTGTATTAATGGGAGATCTTCTCGATCATTTCACTCATTAATGATAATGTTGACGGTTCCTGCATGGTGATTTGTTAGCATGAAAGGTTACTAATTGCATATTAATAAATAAGTATGAAGGTTGTGGGGATAGGAAAGAGAAGTTAAGGACTCTCTAAATATAGAAAGTGGTCGGGAAGGCTTCAAAATAGGGTTACAAGGTACAACCGTTGGAGCTGAGGGCATGAGGGTCAAATTATATGTCTCAAAATTTTTTGAGTGCAATATGCATAACACCGAAGAGGGCATGATAGGACAGTCCAGAGAGAAATTTGTATATCGTGAAAGTCCGGGCAATCTTTGCAAGACACAAAACAATGGAGGTGCAAATGTGAGCTTGCCTATCCAGGAACGTGCAATCGAAAAAGTGGCTCAAATATGGAATGGAGAAACGGTTGGGTGGATTCATTTTAGATAATATATTAAAACTTGTAATATATATCCCATTGTGTGGAAATATATTTTTTCCATGTCTCTGGGCAGAAAAGAGAAAATAAGAGAAGATAAACTAATTTAAATTCGAGGAGTCGAGCTTTAATTAAATTTCACTGTCTCATCGGCGCTTTTGCATTTTCATGGTGATATGTACAGTTGTTGCATTATGAACTATTAGCATTAAACCTTGGTCAATCACAGTAAATAGTGACCAACAATTGGATATTTCGTGAACCCACCAACCCGAGTAACTGTGAAAGAGATTCCATGAAATGGGAAAGTATGGAAATCCATCGGACGAGCTTAAGAATTAGGGTGACAATGGTTCCCCAAAAGATGTGACTTTTCGATGGTCAAATTGCATGTCTTGGAACTTGAATGAAAAATATGTACCATGGAAGAGGGGATGATATCAGAGTCCAGTGGTCAATTTGTATATGGCAGACCCTTTCGGTCATTAATGACATATTTAAGGTTCATGCACAATGAAGTGCTAGCATTGAATCTTGCCAATTTCATTTCCATATAGAAGTAGGAAGGTGGCAGGGACAGGGAACAACAAGTAAGGAATGCGTAATTATTGAAGGAGGTTGGTGATGCTTTGAAATAGGGCTACAATATACAACCAGTAGAGGTGGGGACCCGAGGGTAAAATTTTATCTGTCAGGAGTGTTGACCACAGAACGTGTAACATGGAAGAGGGCATGATGATGCATTCCTACAGACAAATTATATATCGCGGAACTCTGGGTACTGTTTTCTAGTCATGGAACATTGGAAATAGAATCCATAATGCGCCAGTCCGGGAACCCACAATAAAAAAAGTGTCTAAGTATGAAACAGGGATTTAATGGTAGGGAGGACTCGATACAAAGTATATGTATAATGTCATGGAGATACAACCAACTTGGGGCTAAGTATTGAGAGGAACGATAGATGGTTGGGATCGTGATGGGGCATTCCATCGGACAAATTGTATATCGTGAAATTGTGGGCATTGTTTGCAAGTTGCGAAAGATTCGAAACACAATTTCGAGTCCGTCAATCCAGGAACCCACAATAAAAAAAGTGTCTAAGTATGGAATAAGGAAACACTGACCCAGACTTGTTTTTTCTAATATATTGAAATTTGTAATAGCTTTTCCATTACCTGCCAAGATCTTCTTTGCATGTTTCTGGACAAGTTAT
Organism: Picea sitchensis; assembly: GCA_010110895.2. Taxonomy (NCBI): domain Eukaryota; kingdom Viridiplantae; phylum Streptophyta; class Pinopsida; order Pinales; family Pinaceae; genus Picea; species Picea sitchensis. Next base: position 148,974 of record SNQJ01S0014723.1, read on the forward strand.
GTAGGGATGGTTAGTCCTCGAAACTTTTTCTTATTAATGACAATCTTTACGGTTGTTGCATGATGACGTTTTAGTATTAAACCTTTGGTGTTTCATATTTGGAAAGAAGTACGAGGATGGCCGAAACAGGAAACAGTGACTAGGAACTGTAAATTTCATGAACCCGCCAATACAAGTTTCCAAAATAGGGTTACAAGGTCTCCCCAGAAGACGTGAGGCCCCGACGGTTAATTTATATTGATTAGAACATTTGAATGAATAATCTGTAACAAAGAAGAGGGGACTATGTCAGAATGTAGTAGTCAATTTTTTTTTGGCGTAGGACCATGTGCTAATTGTTTTGTACCAGTGTGTTCAGTTTTCACTAGTAAGAGCATAATTAATGTATATTAGGAAGGACAGGAAGTTAGTGGGGATGGAAGGCCTTGATAGATACTTTGAAACAATCATGAAACCTGGTAAAGTGAAGCTTGCGATTTTGAGAAGTTCGTGGTGGAATTGTAGATCACAGAAGTTTTGAGTGCAAGATGTATATCACAGAACAAGAAGAAGCAACATTCGAAAGTGCCAACCCGACAATCGCGGCCATAAAATTGGCTAAGTATGGAAAGGAACAACAGTCGGTTGAATTCGTCATGTGAGGATATATATGGATATGAATATATGTTAACCCGCTAACCTTGGAACCCGTGATCATAGAAAGTGTTAATAGATGGGAAGAAGAAAAGAGAAAAAGGGCTACGTATCTCACAGAAGAACATCTATTGTCCGCTTATTAATGCCAATTGTTTCAAATCTCTGGTGAGTTCTCACTAGTAAAATCATAAATTGCATATCACAAAAGTTCTTCAGGTGCAAGATGTATATGAAAGAACATGGGACATAAGTGTTGGATACCGCAAGCCCAAGACCCGATGGTCAGATAATCGACTAAGTATTGAAAGGGACCGCGGTCGTTCAGGCTAATGGTGTGAAGATATAAATAAAGAGAAGCATCTACCAATATCTGAATCCAGGAGGTTGTGATCATAGAGATGTGAATAAATATAGAACCACAAAGGGATAATAAAGGGGTAGAAAA
>SNQJ01S0014724.1:0-10098 GCA_010110895.2 Picea sitchensis
CCGAAACCAACTCAAAGGCTTCCACTCATAATTGTGGGTATACCTCGGAGTGATCCCCATAATACGTGCAATCTCTACACTGATGTCAACAAAGCAGGGTTAGTAACTTTACCAACACCAATGCGACCTAGTGCTTAACCCTTGTGTTAGAAGGGCGTCATAGGACAATATGCTGCCAATGGAATTTAACACTCCCTAACTCAAGATACTATTGTGTGTTTTTAAGCTTTTGGAGAGTGTGTCTCTCTTCCTACTCCAAAGAACTAGCCTAGCTAATATGTTGGTGTAAAGAGCCCTAGAAAAAATTACTAGATCAATTTTAGTATTACGCAATGTTTTTACAAGATGTTGTTTACTCAAAGGTAACGGAAGTGAAACTCATGGTGTATGGCTCTGACCCAAATAATGCAAGGACAATGATGAAATATAATCTTTTTCATTCCATGAATCCTAGCTATGGGAGAGAGAGAACATTTTCCAAATCAATCTCAATACTACAATGCAAATGCAATGCTCAATTTCCTTTCAGATGTCTGTGCAAACAATCATTTATCAATGAACAATCTCTAAATGTCTTTTTCCAATACTTCAATAAGCTCTAAAATTTGATTTCACAATGTTTTCAAAATGACAAAAACAAAAACTTGAAAGAAAACTTATTGTTCACTTTCCAAGAAGAACTATGATTAATGAGAAAAGAAAATCAAATCATACAGAATCAAACAATGACAACCCAATCCAACCAATTCTTTCAATGAAAGTAAAAACAAAAACCAAACCAATGAGTCTTCCCAATGCGAATGAAAAATGTTCTTTCGAACCACCAAGCAAATGAGAAAACACCAAACACTTGACTCTCTGCCAATCACTGGTTCTCAGCCACTCAGACACATCCAACTCCAGAAGTCAAAGAGAAAGAAAATGCCAAACAGAGCCAAGAAAAGAAAGTCAAGCTACCAAAGGCAAGAAAGACCTAGAAACCCTAAATCTGTTCAAGCAAGCAAACTACAGCAAGAGATGTATAAGTCAATGATCCAATAAGCCAAAAAGACACAATTCAACTGTTCTGAGCAATTGAAAAAGTCAAAACTCAATTTCAAAATTTTTACAAATCTTTCTCGCAGGCAAGCAGTGTTACACAGTGCGAGAAGATAGGATTCTCGTAGGCCACCTTAAGGCAAGGTGCGAGGTGTTCGCACTGGACCCTATATGCAGGGTGAAAACTTGACTGGTTCTCGTAGGCCGTCAATGGACACAGTGCGAGAACTCCTGAAGATACTAAAAATTTTGAAAATACAAGCAAAATTCAAACTGGCTTATAGACCCAGGAGGTCTCTCAGGATATCCTGAGGACTCAGACACTGACAAAACAGGAGAAAAATGAAAATAGAGCAAATGGCCACAGACAATTCAAAAAACCATGAAGACAAAGGGATAGTCCCCAGCGGAGTCGCCAATTTTGTTTCAGGATTAATCCGTAAGTGCGGACACGAACCGATCTCCCTAGATCCACCTGGATCTAGAACAAAATAGGACAGAATAATACACTTTCCCTATATCTAGCCTATTGAATGAACTAAGAGATAAGGATTATGAACATACCTTATGAACGCTTTCCTTAAGTCTCTGTTGTTCCAATATTTGCTCTAATGCTCTTGCACCATTCAGATCACAACAACACAAACCAATCGAAGTAAAGGCAGATTAATACATTCAATATCTAGTCTATACATATGATCAAGGAGTTATGTAATAAAGTAGGATCTAGCCTATTAATGAACTAAGAGATAAGTGATTATGGACATACCTTATGAACGCTTCTTTAGGTCTCTGTTTGTTCCAAGATTTTCCAATGCTTTCATTCATTCAGACACAACAACACAAACCAATCAAGTAAAGCAGCATTAATATATCTACACATCTAGTCCATACATAAGGATCAACGTAGTTATGTAATAAAGTGACATCATCTTATGGGAAGGGACATATTAATGTATTGAATTAATTGAAAGTGAACTTACAACCTAAGCCTTGATGTCGAGGTCTCCTTTCGATGGCTTAGTTCGACACACACAATAATTCTGGGTTTCATGCATGAAGAAAATCAACCACTTTGATGACCTTGCTGGTGTCTTTATCGTTGTAGCCTCAATCCTTCATACGTGTGATTTCAACAATTCTCCAATCAATCTCGTGTTAGCTTCAGTTTAACCTTTTCATGATAAATCTCCTCAATATATAGAGAAGATAATTTAGTTACTTGATAGAAAATGATCCCAAGATATCCGGAAAACCAGTACTTAGATAACCATCTGCTAGCCAACTCATTCTTTTCGAAGATTCTCTTCTAAAAGGATCGAGAACTTCATCTTTTCCTTCCTTAAGAAGATGTTCAAGACTCCCCTATAGCTATTATACAACCATTCACACCTCTTCTAGCTTAATGCACCATGAGAACAGCATTCAAGCAGCAAGTATATAGGTAGCCTGCGAACTTCTTTGAAAAACATGATTTCTGGAAGCAGACAAGTGTAACTTTTCTCAGGAAAGTATTCTTAGTGAAGAGTTTGATTTTCCATCATCACAATATCATCATGATGACCAAAATTGTGGATAACACACAACCTTGCACTAGTTTGGAGGAATTCATGTTCATCCAACTTAGTCTTCTGGACTAGTAGTAAATATGGGTTTGTGATTCGGATTAGGTCCTTTATTGCATATTTTTTTCTTTGACTTCCTAGACCCCTACAATTCCATGAGATTATCTTCATGACCTTCTTTTTGGGTTGGAGGGCTTCCTATGAGAAGGTTTCCCTTGGTTCCTTGTATTTCTTGGGTTTAACATTGTTTCCAGTGTTGGTTGTGATCCTTGAAGTTTTTCTTTGTATGTCTCTCGTTCTCTTCTTTCCTTTTTCGTTTTCCTTCCTCTGGTAGCTGGTTTTGAGGGGTTATGATTTAAACCAATATCGGCCTCCCCCTCATATTCTTCTGATGTTTCTTCTTCTGTCTCTGATATTTTGGATTCAAGGATTTCTCCTGGTTCTAGCTGCGGGGTATTTTCTTTGTTTTGTTGGCTTGCCTCTTCTGAGTTGTCTTGTTTTTCTGTAGTAATTTCTTGCTTACATGCTCCTTCTCTTGACTCCCAAGTATTGCAAAGTTGTGTTCCATATACTTTTGTCCTCTTTGTTTTTCCTTTGCCTTTTTGGAGTTAGGGTTAGGGTTTACCTTGGGTCTCTTCGCTTGCTGCCATCCTTCTCCTAACTCTTTCTCTTTCTGCATGGTCTGGATTTTTGGGAATTTATTTTGGAAATGTCTGTATTCATGGAAGCTATGACACTGGAACGACAATTGTTCATAGTCCAGATTTTGGTAGTKCTTCCATTCTCCTACAATTATCTTGATTTCTTCAGGAAGACCCGCTTCTAGATTAACTTCTACGCATATCCGGGCACACGAGTATTGACCTTTTGGATCCAATTTGTCTATGTATCTTCCCACTTTGTTTCCTATGGTTTGCAGAGAGGAAAGGTTCCAACAATGGATTGGTAGGTTGGGTAGGCGTACCCAGACCTGAACCATCTTTGGCACATCCACTTCGAGATCAAAGTCAGGTGTCTAGTGATTTAAGTAGAGCCCTTGTGGTCCCATGAAATAAGGCCCACTCATAAAGATCAGATCTCGATCTTCTTTGGAAATGATTTCGAGCAAGAAGAAGCCTCTTTCGATTTCATAGCTGGTAACGTTGTTTGATATCAGGGGCCTCCAGTTATTTTGGATCCAATTCTCAGTTGTTCATGGAGATGGCCATAGCCCTGTAAATTGCCCAACAAGTGCCCGATCTACAAGAGAAATGACCACACTCATAGGATGGGCTGGGGGTAAATCGATTTATGGGACTTCATCGATTTTTTTTACGAACTTTGGAACAACTCCTCCTTCTTTATTCTTTCCTTGGGCGAGTAACATCCTTTTGAAGGCTTCTTCATCGGTAGAGGGCATGAGGGGAGGTGACTACTCCCTGCCTCCAAAAGGGTACATCTGGAATCAGGGAAACGATTTTGTGGGTAGGATGCACCACAATAGCAGCCACTTGGGTGTATGGGACTAGGACGTCTCAGCAGGAATGGTGCAATGCACCAGAGGGGGAAGCCCTGAGAGCAGGCTACAGGGGGCTCTGTGCCCATGCATGGGAGGCTCTCAGGAAGCGGCTAGGTTCTTGGTCAATAACAATTAGAGCATGGCCCTTACCTAGATCTTAAGTATTAGGTGAGAAAGAAATAACAGTTAGAGCATGGCCCTTACCTAGATATTCCAATGGATTATCTTCAGGATTTTTCTTAGTGTTCTTTGGTATGCAATCTTCAATATCATTATGTTTCCAAAATAAACCCTCTAGTATGGTCTATACTTCCTCTAGAGTGGTGGATGATTCTACATGGAAGAGAAATGTTGTATAAATTGACAAACATATTATCCCTAATGCCATATCCTATATGTTAATAAATTGAGCTTTCTCATCAACAGAATTAGGCCCTACTTCGGTTCCCATAGAGATTTGATAAAGTCCTTTGTTTTTAAGGAGAAGGAGAACTTTAGGATTCCATTCAAAATAATTTTATGGAGTGAGAATATTTGTCGAGGGAAAATCCATTCTCTTTGCTCACTCCATTCCTTTGTAACCTACAAGAGAAAGTATGTGCACCTTATTATAAGATCTTGTGCTTTGATACCAGGTGAAATTGTTGAATCACCTGCGCCAAGAATCTAGTTGCAAAAAGAAGCAAAAATTTCAAGCTTGAGACCAAAAGTAATGAAGAGAGAGTAAATGAAAATATATTCCACAATCAATGATTAAATAATTTACAAAAGATATAGACTATATGTTGATCTAATGTGTTGGTGGTGTGCAGTGGGAAGACCTGAGGTTCAACATTAATTCAACAACAAAATTCTAAATATATCGGCCCTTTCAGCATCAACCACAAGCAAGTAAAGTCTCACCCGAGGTACATATGGGGACTGCAGGAACCAGGTTTCCACAGTCATGGAGGAATGGGAGAAATTCATCATAAACATTATGCTTACCATTCATTCGTTATACAAAACATCATATAACATATTCATACTTAACCATTCATACATTACATATGTGCCATAAACATAACAGAAAAGAAACACGTCACAACACATCATACATCATAACACAAATAGTTAACGTGGTTCACCCCAAACTGGGCTATGTCCATAACGGTAAGCTTCTTATATTATCATTCAATGTCATCTCTTACAAAAGTTGTGCAATGAGCTCATACAAGATATCTCAGTTATAACCCAACATGCCCTTGCCGTTTGCGCACATAGTGCACTTAACTCTCGACTGATATTCAACTTAGCTCATATTCGACTTACAGTTACCTCCCAAACCTCAGAACTATATTTTCTCAACTCATAAGTTCATGACTCTCCAACCCCTTTACCCCAAAAATTGTTTACATGTTTATACGTTTACCTTAGGACTTAGCCTGTTACAATGTCGAAAACATGTCTAACTAACTTTCTCCTTCCGTGCGCACTAACCCCTAAAAATGTGCTAATTGTCTTCCTTTCTTCCACATGTATTGTTTCTTAGTCAACTTGTCGTGTGGTTTGATTCTACGTGATTCCCAAAATTGGTCCCAAAATATCCTACTCCAACAGACCCCCAACACTCACCTATGGCTCGTCACAAGCCACTTCAGGCCTAATTCCACATCGTCATGAACCTCTGGAATGTTTCTCTTGCAGTCGCAACCTTTTCCTTTACTTGATCACCTATCTTCTCTAAGTCATCTTCTATCAGGGCCTGAGTGGCCACTTCCTTGAATGATTTTCTCTTCTTTCATCGGTGTACTAATTTCCCCTTATCATGTTCTTTCCTCTTTTTTCCAGGGCATGGTACTATCTTATGTGTTTCTCCTACGCCATTAACACGTTCGTCTTGTTCTTCTTCTTCGTCTTCTTCTTCTGGCTCATTCTCTAGCGGTTGTTTTTCCGGTTGCTTTGTTTTCAGTGCTGGGGTTTTCCATTCCTCCTCCCAATATTCTACAATCCGTCCAACCTTATCTCCTGTCAACCTGTATCTGGTTTTCATCCACTACTGATCTGGGTTCTTCTTCGCTTGGAGATACATATGATGTCTTCTTGCTTTAAAGCGCGCAATCGCCTTGTATGATTCCACTACCTGCATTAGTATGTGTAGTGTATTCTATATGTTATGTATAATTACCTACTTGTAAACATAGAAAATGATGTTATTATCCAACTATCTTTCCTTGTGCGCAGTGTGCCACAAGTCCACATATCTCACTGCCAAACAAGGTTTCTTCGCAGCTCCTAGAAATTGAGTGTCCTCTGGCTCCCTCCATGCCACTAATGCAATCAACATCAACATCCATGCATAATGGAATTATGTTACCCTATCTTGTGCCTCCCTGCAATCCATCAAGAAATGGTTCAACATGAGTGTTTCCCAACTCATTTGTACTCCTGCGATGCACTTCTCAGTTGTTGTTATTACACCTGCTAGTAATTGATTTTTGCGGCATTTCCTGAACAACTTATAAACCAGTACCTACATATTGAACCTTACTGTGTCATCATAATACTTGCAATGCCCAAGCCGAATGCTCCTCTGAATGTGTCATATTTCTTATTCATTCTTTCTGTCAATGTCTTCTCCTTTGACTTGTATGTGAATAATGGCAGTGGGTCTTCCCTTGCTAATGGTAACCCGGTGATCTGCACAAATATTTCAGTGTTTATCGACACCAGCCTATCCAACCATAAAAATCCTCCATGGACGCAACTGAGAAACAACTTGACAGAGATGTTTATCTCTGTGCTCTTGCCAAAATGTGGAATGTCTGATAGATTCAAAATGTTTTTTTTCTCTAGCCCTATTGCCCATTCCTGTGGCTCTACTATTGCTTCTTATGAGTCTAGGGTAAGCTTCATGGGCATGTACTTATCTGGTGCCAACTTTGGAAAATTATTTACGTCTATCAATTTGTGGCTTGTGTACTTCAAATTCCCTACTGCACCTAACATATATTGTTCAATGATTACTTTCGGTGGGATCTCTAGTTCGAAAAATTCATACTTCAGCTCCTTTTGTACTTAACCTACTTTGTTTTTGGCTTCCTTGGTGGCACATAAGAACTGAGATCATCCCTAACATTGACGCTCCCAAGGTTTCTTTGAATACAGGTATCGATGTCTTCCTAGTGCATTGTTTCTTCTATTGTGATGAAGCTTCTCCTGTCTTTGGTGGCACCATTTCTCTCTGCGACTAACTCACATCTGCAACTTACATGCTCAACTCTCTCAAACTTTAATTTCTCTGCAATATTGGCTCTCTTTGGCTCTTTTTTTCTCTCGAATGTGCATGCGACAATAACCTTTCCATGTCGACCATTCATCTACTTTTATAGCACGTCGCCAGTTGTTTTTATTCTTATTCGTGCCTGAAATTGCAATCTAATCCACTCACATTTTCATTTAATATAGTTGGATTACTGAGAGGGGGGGTGAATCTCAAACTTTACTTTCTCTGCAATATTGGCTCTCTTTGGCTCTTTTTTTCTCTCGAATGTGCATGCAACAAAAACCTTTCCATGTCGACCATTCATCTACTTTTATAGCACGTCGCCAGTTGTTTTTATTCTTATTTGTGCTTGAACTTGCAATCTAATCCACTCACATTTTCATTTAATATAGTTGGATTACTGAGAGGGGGGGTGAATCAGTAATAGATATTTTTAGTCCTTTTAACCATAGAATGAGAGTGTTATTTATATTTATGATCAATATAGCATTATCATCCAATAAGTCTAGAGTAAATAAACCATGAACAAATGAACAATCGTACACATACACAATACACCAGTATTTTTTTATGTGGAAACCCAATGCAGGAGAAAACCATGGAATGATTTTTCTTATTTGTCTTTAAGAAATACATTTGTTGGAAGCACCAACTTCCTTTGTTTTCCAATTGCAACTCCAAGGAGGTTCTGACCCCCTATTTTCAGGCTACAACCTGAGGGAAGTTCCAACTCCCCAATTCTTTGGCTACAACCAGAAGGAGGATACAACCCCCTATGTTCTCTCGCTACAACTGGAAGGTGGATACAACCACCTATCCATGCCACGTCCAACCACCCTGAAATATAGCTGCCAAATGTAGAAACTGAATATGTCATTGTTACAACATGTTCTGTCAAATCTATTACTCAGAAACATGTCATTGATACTCATCAACCAATCTGAAATGATCACATATACCTCAAACACTATACCAAAAATATGTACCTCAAACCATTTGCTAGAACCTCACTTTTATACAACCCCAATCTGTACCAATAACTTCAGCAACATACCTCAACCAAAATCCCTCTAACATGAACCAATACTAAACTTCAGTAGATCTGACTCAAATCAAATCTATAGCAAGCCCTAAACTTCCAAGAGGGCATCCAAAAGATTTACAAGGAAAACCCTCAACCATATTCATAAATTGTACACTACACATATGAAAACCATACATTTTTTCTTCTTGTAGCGTTCTGTTACCGCGGTTTTGCTGCAACAAATTTGTTGCCGCGATTTTTCTGTCACAATTTTTCTGCCGCACTTTTTCTGTCGCACTTTTTCTGCTGCAATTTTCCTGTCGTGATTTTTCTACCGCACTTTTCCTATCACAATTTTTCTACCACACTTTTCCTGTCGCACTTTTTTTGCCGCGATTTTTCTACCACACTTTTTCTACCGCACTTTTTCTCTATCAATAATACATGCCCAAATAACCTTTCACAAAATAGATATTCAATGATATTCAATAGGTGCTAATGGGAGATCCTTTCTCTCTTATTTGTACTTCCATGTAGCTTCCTCAAGGGGTTACCTTCTAACCAACTTAACCCACTTTCCTTCTTTTAGGGATAACCCACTTCTAACCACTTGTCCACTTCTAAATCACTCTGCTAGAAATAGTAAATTATACACCTCTAGTTGAAACTAAATTACTTTTAATTATTTTCTTATTGCAACAACTTAACCCATGACTAACTAATAGTTTCACCCACTTGACTAATCAACTTTTTCTAGGAGCTTCTAGAATTAATTTGACTTCCTTGACCTTCTAGATAACTCATGAGGGTTCTCCACTTCACCAGGCCATAACTCTCTAACCGTGAGGAGTTATGTGACTATCACATATCACTGGAAATGTCATGACATGTACTATCCATCTAGAAGAGTCTTACTGTTATAACGCTAAATTGCACCACACATGCTTACTTGGCATCAGGCCAACTCATATCCCTTCTTTGCCAAAAACTACTGAACAACTCTTCTAAAAACTCCATTTTTAAAAGTACATGCTAGCTAGCCCACTACAGCCCGCGTGTACAAAAAAGTACACGCTAGCAGGCCCACTACAGCCCACATGTACCTTCATAATCACAAAAAAAGGAAAGTTGCCGAGGGGACAAAAAACTATGGGTCAGTTAACTGAAACTCCCGACCATGCATGGACGAGGGTTCATCCAAAACCCTAGCTCCTTCTAGCCTATAAAAGAAGGGGTAGGGGTACCATTTGGAAGAGGAAAATTATAGCAAAGAAACTCTGCCCATTTGCCGAATCCATTGTCCCAACCCTTTAGCCTTTCCTCAAGCCTAAGGAGGATTAACGCAAAGAATTTGGAGGACAAAAGAAGAGGAGGAGCCCAAGATCAGGATCAAGGAGTGGTGGCCGGTCTCGACTTTGATTGTAAGTTGAGTCATTTTGAAAATAATAAAAGAATACTTTTCCCGTCCCAATGCATGAGTTATATGTGGTTTCTGTAATTTATGCTTAATTTCTAACCCTCAAGTAGAAAAGTAGCATGCATGAGTGGTTGTTTGTTTTGATTGTAGGATAACTTTGGAAGGAGCAGCGCAAGCAAGCGGTCAAGAGCGCAACGGAGGATCTACACCAAACATCAGTAAAAAGGTTAGTAGTTCCTTTCCATGCATGTATCGTGAAAGAGGGGTTTAAGTTTTGGGTGGTAGGTTAAA
>SNQJ01S0014724.1:14909-42265 GCA_010110895.2 Picea sitchensis
TGGAAGTTAACGCCACCTTTTCAGGTGCCTTCTACCGCCATCATCGTCTCTTTTCTGCACATCCCCTCTCAGCAGTCATTCAATAAATTCAAAATGTTATTCACATTCATTGACCTCTTCCTCAAGGTCCATTTACATCACATATTCACATTTATGAGTTTGCCATAGTTCTTGGCCAGTCCAGTTATATTTACAAGTTGGTGGAAACAGGGTGTTACACTACATTACATATGGTTTGGATGTTGTCACATAAAGTAAGTTGTCAATCATTGACCTATACTTCCTTTGATCTGTAGAATTTGAATTATCATATTTACTTAAATTTCAATTGGTTTGCATAGGAGTAATTACTGGTTTTCATAGGAGTAGTTACTGGTTTGCAATATTCCTTTCCGAACATCTTTATCATTTCTCTGATATACTTGGTTTGAGAAATAAAAATTTATTGGTTGCTTTGACATATCTGAATACCCAGAAAGAAGGATAGTTCTCCAAGTAATGACATTTCAGATTCATTATGCATATCCTTTGTAAATTTCTGGCTCAACCTTTCATCATCACTTCCAAAAATGATATCATCAACATAAACTTCAATTAATAAAATACTATCTTGAGTTACCTTGATGTAGAGGTTGTTGTATGCATTTCCTTTCCTAAACCCTTGTTGTTGTAAGCATCCTTCTAGTCTGGAATACCATGCTCCGAGGGCCTGTTTGAAACCATACAAGACCTTCTTTAATCTGCAAACATGATCGTCATTTTTTGATAACTGAAATCCTTTTGGTTGCTCAATGTAGACTTCTTCTTCTAGTTCTCCATTCAGAAAAGTCGATTTCACGTCCATCTAATACACTTTAATATTCTTTGAACATGCATAAGCTAGTATCAATCTGATTGCTTACATTCTGACAACTAGGGAAAATGTCTCTTCAAATTCGATACCTTCAACCTGTTCATATCCTTTAAATACCAATCTAGCTTTGTTCCTGGTAACATGTTCATCTTCATTCAATTTATTTATAAAGACCCATTTTGTGATGATCACATTCTTGTACCTTAGTCTTGGAACCAATTCCCAAGTGTCATTCTTCTCTATCTGATCCAATTCTTCATCCATGGCCTTTATCCAAAATTCATCCTTGTTGGCTTCTTCAAAACTATTTGGTTCAATCAAAGATAAGAGTTCTAGGTGCAGTTGTTCTGGTGAATGAATTCTTCTTCTAGTCTCAACTCCTGCATCTTTGTTCCCGATAATCTGATCTAATGGATGATTCTTCTGTGTTCGTTTTCTAGGTGTCTTTGGAGGTACTTGTTGTTCTTGTTATTCTAATTCTATTTTATCTTCTTCATATTCCCCTTCTATTTCTTCTTCATCATTTGCTTCTTCTCCGTAAACCGATTCCACTAACTCTTTTTCTTCTTCCTTTAATTTTCGTCCACTTCTCTCATCAACCGTTACATTGATTTTTTCCACACCTTTTTTGAGCCTTAGATTGTAAAATTTGTATGATTTCCTTGTACTTGAGTAACTAACAAGTATGCCTTTGTCTACACGAGAATCAAACTTTCTCATTCTACCATCTTGTCTTTTGATGTAGCATTTGCTTCCAAAGACTCTGAAGTGCTTCACATTTGTTGGTCTTGCTTTCCATATCTCGTGAGGAGTTTTGTCATTGTTCTTCCCAAGCATTACTCTGTTTTGAATGTGAATTGATTTATGCACTACATGTGTCCAAAAAACATCTGTCAACTTGGAATCCATTAACATTGTTCGAGTCATTTCTTGTATTGTCTTATTCTTTCTTTCGACAACCCCATTTTGTTGAGGTGTTCTAGCAACAAAGAATTGTCTTTTATACCATGTTTGCTGCAGAAATCCATAAATTCCTTTGAATTAAACTCTCCTCCATTATGATATCTCAATCATTTGATTTTGAATCCATTTCATTTTAAACCATTTCCTTGTATACCTTGAAGTTTTCAAATGATTCTGACTTATTCCTGAGAAAACAAATTGTAGTCATTCTTGTATAATCATCAAACAATAACATAAAGTATTTCTCACATTTTAAACCCTTTGTTCTAGTTGATCCAAATATATCAGTATGCACAATTTTCAGTTGTCTTGTCGTTGAGTATTCCTTTGATTTGAACCTAGTCTTTTTTTTCTTTCCTCGTTGACAATGCTTGCATAAAGTTTTGGTTGGCTTCGTGATCTGGGGAATTTCTCGGACTGCTTCCTTTTTGTTGACTTTGACGAGGTTATCGAAGTTTATGTGACCCGTTATTCTGTGCCATATCCAAAATTCATCTTCCTTCCCTAGATAACACTTTTCATTTCCAATTTCACTTAATACATATATGTTTTTTGAAGTTCTTACAGTTGTTGCAATGAATTTGCTTGAACCTGCTTTTCTTATCTCGCTTTTCTATGAATCGAACATAAGCTTGTGACCTTGGTCACACATTTGAATTACACTTAGAATATTATATTTCATATCTTCCACTAGTAGAACATTTTCTACCTTGCTATCCTTGTTTCCAATTCTGACTATTCTCTTTCCAATGATTCTAGTTGAGTCGTCGTTTCCAAAGAATATTGATCCATCTCTTTCATTTCTCAATGTTAGAAACCTGTCTTCATCACATGTCATATGCTTTGAACAACCATTGTCAACATACCAACCATGTTTCTTATGCTTATCTTGTAGAGAGAGTGTGCATTCTTCATTGTTATATTGATTATGTTTTCTTTTCCATGTTCTCTTATGAAGTTCTTGTTTGTGACTGTTGTTATTATGTTGTGATTCTCTAGGAGGGACTGTCATTCTACAATATTTGTTCATGTGTCCAAAGTTGTTGCACATGTAGTACTCCACTTCAGTGCTCAATGATTCAAATCTGTTGTAGCTTCTTCTATGTGTTTCACTAGGCCTTCTTCGATCACCATTTTGTGTATGACTTTCAAAGTTGTTTCTATTCCTGCTATTAACTCTGCAATTTACAACTTTATGTCCAAAATTATTGCGTGCAGAACATAAACCAAAAAAAATAGTTTGATACATGGGAGTTTAAGATCTTCTTAAAGGAGTTACTCTTTTGAATCTTTCTTCTTCCTGAGGCTTGTTTGTTTCTGATTGTCATTGATTCTGAAATCTGAATCTTCTCGGTGGAGGAGTGTCCCTATGATCTTCCTTGTAGAACTTCCTATCCCCTCTGACTGTTTCTGCATAGATTTTTGCATATGTTTCTTGATCTGTAATTTTGGAGCTTGATCCATTTTATGTCTGATCATATCCAAGTCTGGACTTATCATGATTAGGCCTTTCACTACTAATAATGTCATCCAAAACTTTTGAGATGTTGTGGATATTTTTATTTTGAAGATCCTTTCTCAATATGACACTCTCTACTTCCAAATTTCCAATGATCTTGTCTCTTTCTTCTAATTGTTCTTTGAGTGCTTCTTTAATTATTTTATCTTATTCTATTTGAACCTTCAATTCTGTGATCATATGCTCTAGTTATTGAGTGTCTTCTTTCTTGTCTAGTTCTGCTTGGAGCTTCTTGTTTTTCTTATTTTCTCTTTTTATAACTTTTATAGCACTCAACAGTTCTTCTCGGTAGTCAAATTTTGCCTCTTCATATTCTTCTTCAGTTTCTTCTTTATCGGAATATTCTATTGCCATGAATATAACTCTTTTTGTCTCACTTTCACTGACTTCATCTTCGTCTGATGAGGATTTGTCTTCTTTGGTGCATAAACTTTTCTGGAAGACTTTATTTTTTGTTGTTTTTCCTTTTATATGTTTGTTTTCTATTTGAATCATCTTCATCATTTATTTTCTTTTTCTTATGAGGAAATTTGTTAGAAAAATGACCAATACCGTCACAATTAAAACAAATCAATGGAAGCTTACCTTTATATCTGTTGTTGGTTACCTTTTTCAATCTTCTGACAAAGTTGGCCATTTCTTCATCATCTTTCAAGATGTCACTGTTGTTGCTATATTATTTCTATTTTTGCTTGCCCTTTTGCTTTGACCTTTTGGATGCTTTGCATGTTGCTTCTCTTAAAACTTGGATTTTCATGTTCAATTCTCATTTCATAAGCTGTGAAGATTCCATGTATTTCATCCATGCTTATTGAGTCTAGATCCGCTCTTTCTTCTAGTGCTGAGATCTTAGAATAAAATCTCATTGGAAGAGATCTTAGTACCTTTTGAACAATTATAGATTCTTCAATTTCTTATCCCAATTCTAAGATTGCATTCACTGGTTCATCAACTCGTAAGAAGTAAGATGTGATATTCTCATCGTTCTTCATCTTTAGCTGTTCAAATTGACCTATGTAAGTTTTAAGCTTTGTTGCTTTGACTTTTGAATCTCCTTCATAAATATTTTGAAGTTTGTCCCAAATCTCTTTAACAAAGCTACAATGTATAAATTTGGTATATATCGAATCACAAAGACCATTCAGAATTGCATTTGAGGTGTTGGCCCTTGGTTATGGAAGCAAGTGAATATTAAGGGAGAGAAGGCAAAATGTGAACTGCGTGGAAGACACGGTGACTGATACTGGGTCGAAGTGAGCAAAAGAGCATAAAAGATGAAATGAAGTAATAGAAAGCAAGTCATTGGACGAGGAGACCAGGGATGAAAGATCAGCAAGGAAGAGGGATCCTGGACAACTCATCAAGTGAAAGAAGATGTCAACAGATGATTTGAAGCACCACGCGTGAAGGAAGGAAAGACAGGCTGGCGAAGCCCTGAAAATGCGGGTCAAGTTGACCTAGGGTTTTGGTATCTAGGGTTTTGACACATAGGTTTTAACCTAACGGTGTCTGAGAGCTATTGTAATGTATAAATAAAGGTCTAAAGGACCTGGGATGGGTTGGTGCTAAGTTGGTTGAGAGTTCATTGTTATTGTATGATTGAGTGAGTACTACGGTGTGAGAGAGAAGTGTTGAGTGTGAGAGCCTTCTAGTATTGTAAGATCTTCAGTTGGGTGTGAAGATCAACCCTGCAGTTGGGTGCACAGGGAGGGGAGAGAAAGAGAGAGAAGAAGAGAAGATATGCTAGCTAAGAGCGCAGATAAGAACTATATGCTTCCATATTAATATATCATAAATCACAATTATGTGGACGTAGCCCTAGGGAGAGGATGAACCATGTATATCTTGTGTTATGTGTGATTGATGTTGTGTTCTTTGTTATTTGATATGCTGCTATTGTGATATTGCGTTAGATCTTAAATGTAACTTGCGCAATATGCTTAAGTAAGATAAAGGATAACTAGGTGGTTGTGTGTTGTTATTGTGAATCCACTCTGCATTTCCTCTGGTTGTAGACACTTGTGTCCTGCAATCCCCTATAGCTACTTCAGGTGAGACTGCATCTGCTTCGTAGGTGTTTCCAAAAGGGACAGTAGTTAGGGATTGTTGGTGTGTTGTTAGAGTTGAACCCTGGTTCAACCCTTGTGCCAACAAATGGTTCCATTGTCGGGACGGGAATCTTATTGAGGGAATGTCAAGGTGGTTTCCATCGAAGACAGAGATTCAGAAGTGGATAGAAGATCAAGAAAAGGACTTCGTTGAAGCCCAGAACAAGGACCCTAATATTAGCATAGAGGATTGGTTGGGAAGATATATCTTTATTGATATACACGAGATTTTCTTTGGAGGAATCCATCAGGAGCTATATGAGTGGCTAGCTAGGTTACCCTGTTCGAAGTCAGACTCAGACCACCTATGGTTTGGACGACGATGTTGATCAAGAAGGTCAAGAGAGTTGATAACGCCATGTCAAGAGAAGTAGATCACTGGTTTGATAGCACCATTGGAGGGTATATCATTGTTGATAGAGTGGAATCGTATAGCCAAGCAGAGAGATATTTCTTTAAGGGACCTAGAGGAAAATTTTTACATTTTCTGAAGTTGAAGATCAAGATGCTATTGCATGAGAAGAACATCTTGAAGATACAATAATTGTCCAGATCGAAAGAGATAAATGTTCAAAAATTTAGACAGTGACATCGACATAGAGGTTGTACATACGCGGAGTGGGAAAGTATTCAGAGAAGTTCACCTCATGAACCTGTTTAAGAAGAACTATGGAGACGAAGGGTTCTACAGTGGAGAAGAGGTAGATTTGACAGACGAAGAGCATTCAGAATCTACTAGGACAGAGGAAGCTCGCCGAGAAGAGACAGAAACTTCAAGAACTGTGCCAACTATTGAAGTAAGTATTATTATTCTTCATGTTGCTTCAACAACGTTAAGTAACCAGAGTAACCTAAGTCATCAGAACACTCAGAGAAATGTCACTAACAGTCCACCACATACTTAGTCAGGAAACCTAGGAAGATCTATGGCAGATGAGATGAGGTTACCCACCTTTAGAGGAGATGGATCTGAAGATCCTGATCAGCATTGGTTTCTATGTGAAGTTGTGTGGAGTATTAATAATATCACCAACAAAGCTATCAAAGGAGCTCAGTTCAGCACTACCCTAAGAGATCGCGCACTGAGCTGGTACATGAAATTTGTCCAAGGAGCTACACCTAAACTGTTGAATGCCATTAAGACTGCACTAACTGCTAAATTCAAGAAACCTAAATCACAGTCGCAGCACATTACAGAACTAAAATAAATCAAGCAGAGAATAGTTGAACCTATGTGGGAGTTTGATCAGATACTTAAGACCTTGATAGGCCATTTGATTTTTCAGATCCCAGATGAGAAGAATAAGGAATGGTTCATTGTTGCCCTCTTACCACACATTAGAGTTCCTCTGATGCAACAAAATATTACTTCGCAGGTTGAGGCACTGGAGATCACCATGAAATTAGAATCAACCCCTATGGGAGAATCTAGCTCAGATATGAGTCAAATCTTGAGTTAGCTAACTAGCTTATCACTGCAAGTCAAAGATATGAAGAAAGACAAGGGAAAAGATAAAATAGAATACATTTGATATATCAGATGCAAAACAGAAGGCCATGACAAGGAACACTGTCACTTATTTCAAGAATACTTGGCCTCTGGAGCTCCGATCCCTTTGAAGCAAGTTACTCTACCCTGGTGCGAGGTATGTGGAAATCGACATCGCCCTGGTGAATGTTACTATCTGCAAAAATATGTCCAGATACCCACAAATCTGTATTGAACATTCTGTAAGTCGGTAGGACATGATGACAGGGATTGTAGGGCTTACAATCTCATGCATGAAAGGTCAAGGGGTATATACAAAATTCAAGGTGAAGTACAACAAGAAGGAAGCACTGCGTAGTATAATTCCTCTGGGAGAGGAAACTTCAACCCTCGGGGTGGATTCTGAGGAAGAGGAAGAGGAGGAGTTATGGGTCGAGGTTGAGGACAGATCATATGTTATAACTACACATAGCCAGGACACTTGGCATGGGACTGTCAAAACCCTTGTACCACTTATAGCTACGGAAACTCATTCGAGCATGTTATCGAGGAATGTCCAACATTGTTGGCTAAGCTTCAGGAGAAATGAGGAGGAAATCAGCAAATACAACTAATCAAAGTATAACCTCGTGAAGAAGATCCCAGATTTGTTGTTATCACACAAGGAGGCATTGTTACAAGAGAATATAGAGTGATCCAAGGAAAGACTACAGAAGAATCAGGAGTCAGGAAAGCTGCAAAGAAGACACAAGAGTTTGACCCAAGGAAAGAGAAGCAAATATTTGAGGAAGCAAGAAAGGAATTCGGAAGAGATCAAGCTTCTTCATCAAAGGTTAGAAAAAAGTAAGAGAATATGGAATGCCTTTGGAATTTGATCAGTCTAGTTCACCCGGAGATGGAAAAGAGGTGAGTAAAATTGTCAATTTCTTGTATACGTTTATTGAGTTGATTAAAGATGAAAAATCCATACAAGAACTACAAAATTTGGTTAGACAGTATGAGATAGGAAGGGTAGATGATTTGCTGAATAAAGCAGTACATCAACTATCCAAGAAGAGAAAGAAAAATAAAGAACTACAACTTAATGCTCAGATTGGAGAATACGATATAGACTATGTGGTTCTCAACTTAGGGTCGGAGGTCAATGTCATGACGAAGCAGACTTGGGAACTAATGAGAAAACCTAAGTTGATATATTCCCCTATCAAGCTTAGGATGGCTAATCAACAAGATATAATTCCCTTTGGAAGACTGGAGCGTGTCCCTGTGGACATCGATGGAGTAAGGACGTTTGTAGACTTTGAGGTGATTGAGATAGTTGATGATAGTTGTCCTTACCCTGCGTTGTTAGGAATTGGTTGGCCTTTCAATAATTCCACTGTGGTTGATTTAAAGAAAAGAAGAATCATGTTTGAAGGAGATGACCTTAGGGTCATTTCACCTTTGGACTCCGATGAAGGTCATAGATACACAGAACCCATCAGAGAAGAAGGCCGCGCATATGAACTAGAAAACATATACAAATTGACAGTCAGACAACAAGACTACATTAATACTACAGTAGATGGGAATTTGAGCTGGCGAAGAGACAACGCATTCTCATTGGATTCAGAAGAAGCATTGGAGAACTAGCAAAACAAAATGTACGAAGTATCTACAAGGAGATGTGCTAGATTAACCAGGAAAGTCCATTGGATCGACACAACAGTAAGTAACTTTCCCACCTTTGATGGTATGAATCATTTAGAAGAATTCTTGTTGGACTTTGAAGAAATTGTACCAATACCAAAAATATTGTTGGCAATGGATGAGGCCCTGAAATCAACACCAGCGAGATGGTGGGGGACACACAAAAACAATATTACAGACTAGGTACATTGTCGCATTTTGATGACAGCACGATTTTCAAAGCAAGTAGAAGGATGTGAAGTTAGGTACATAGGTCGAAGTTGTCTAAAGGACCATGTGCGAAGTTGCAAGGAAGCATGGAGCAACATTCCTCAAGAAAAGTGGGTACACAAATTCATTAACACACTGGACACAACTCCCATCAACTGGTATCTTCAAGCAGAGTTGCGCCTCATCACTGTAGATTGGGAAGGTATGACCCAAAACTTTGTAACTACCTTTTTGTTTGAAAGCCGATATCTTACATTAGATCAAGAATTACAGGTTGTAATACAGAAAGTGTTCGAGGAGGCACCTAGCCTCCCTTTGGAGCAAGAAGAGGATGAATGGACTATGCCTCTTCAGAAGTTGGAAGGCAGTTACAATATCAATGTTGTTGAAGATGATCATCCTAGGAATGTGAACATCACAGAAACTAAAGGCCAAAGAGATGTAGAAGGACCAGGAGTCAAACTACCTTTTGTTGGACAGCCAATCAAAATCAAAAAAATCAACATTCGAACAAAACAGACACCAAATCTTGCAAATTTTGGAGATTATTGGGATGTTGCCACTATTGACAAGATCACAAAATTACTGCATGAATATCAAGACTTGTTTCCAACCAAGTTCATTGATATGAAGGGAATTAAAGGACCCATGGGAGAGATGAGGATCCCTTTGAAACCGGATGCAAGGCCAGTCAAACAGAGACCCTATAGATTGAACCCTAAATATAAGGAGAAAGTGAAGATTGAGCTTGATAGAATGTCGGAAGCAGGAATCATAGAACTTGTTGAAGAATCGGAATGGATTAGCCCTGTGGTGGTACAAGATAAGAAGACAAGAGAAATCATGATCTGTTTAGATCTTAGGAAGTTGAATGATGCATGTTTGCATGACCCATTTACTGATGAAGTGTTAGACAATGTAGGAGGACATGAGGTATATTCTTTTACAGATGGATTTTTAGGATACCATCAAATCTGGATTCCCGAGGAAGATCGCCATAAGACCACATTTGCAATAGAATGGGGATCCTACTAGTATACAGTGATGCCATTTGGATTGAAGAATTCACCATCCATATTTTCCAAGGTGGTGGTCGAAGCGTTTAAGGAATTTTTACATAAATTCCTGGAAGCATATTTTGATGACTGGACTATTTTCAGCATTTTGAAAAATCATATTAAATGTTTAAGACTAATTTTGATTAAGTGTAGGCAATGTGAGATTGCCTTGAACCTGAAAAAGTGCATCTTATTTTCACCCTTTGGAGTGTTGTTGGGCCATATTGTGTGTAAGCAGGGATTGCTGGTAGATCCATCCAAGATTACCATTATAGTCGATCTACCCCCTCCTACTTTAGTCAAAAGGTTGCGCACTGCACCAAGACATATTGGATGCTACGGAAAATTCATTAAGGGATACGCACAGATCACAGCACCCATGGAGAAGCTTCTAAAGAAAGACTGTCAGTTTCATTGGACAGAAGAATGCCAATAGAGCTTCGACACACTAAAACAGAAAATGGTTATTGTGCCCATTCTAGTTTTCCCAGATTGGAGTAAGGAATTTCACGTGCATGTTAATGCATCTTCTATCGCATTAGGAGTAGTATTAGCATAATCGAGAGCTGGAGACATTGACCACCCGTTATCCTTTTCTAGCAGGAAGCTATCAACAACTGAGATTAATTACACCACCACAGAGCGAGAAGGATTAGACATGTTGTATGCACTGCAAAAATTTCGCCACTACTTGTTGGGATGACATTTTAAGATCTTCATTGATCATTATGCGCTTAAATACTTATTCAACAAGCCAGTGTTTGGGGGGAGAATATGCAGATAGCTTCTTCTATTTCAGGAATATGATTTCGAGATCGTGGTTAATCTAGGAAGGATGAACAAAGGTCCTGACCACTTGTCAAGGTTGGAACATGGAGAAGAGCCTACTAGTTTGGAGGATACACTGCCATATGCACAGTTGATGTCTATCAAGAAGGTTGATGATCACTTCGTGGAGATAGTGCAATTCCTGTCAACGGGACTGGCACCTAGTGAATATACAATCACTCAGAAGAAATAGTTAGTAGTACGCGTTGTAGATTTTTCACTTATAATTGGACAGCTATACAAGATGGGACCTGATGAGATATTGAGGAGGTGTGTCATGGAAGCGGAGAGACCATTGATCCTCGCAGAAGCACATGAAGGCATCGCAGGAGGACACTACACAGGGAAAGAAACAACGCAGAAGATTCTTAGGGCTGGCCTTTGGTGGCCTACTCTACACAAAGATGCTAAGGAATACTATAAGTCCTATGATGTATGCCAAAGAGTTGGGAAACCGTCCAGAAGAGACGAGATGACTTTAGTGTCACAGATGAGCTTACAAGCATTTGAGAAATGGGCCATTGACTTCATGGGACCTATCAACCCACTAGGGAAGTGCACGAGAACTAGATACATAATCACTGCAACAGAGTATTTGATCAGATGGGCAGAAGAAAGAGAAGTTAAGGACTGTAGTGCAACTACAGTTTCATGCTTAATATTTGATGATATCATAACCAGGTTTGGATGCCCAAATATCCTTATGAGCGATCAAGGCACACATTTTATTAGCAGGACTATTAAAGCCTTGACTCAGGAATTTGAAGTTCACCATCAAAAGAGCACACCCTATCATCCACAAGAAAATGGGATAGTTGAAGCATTCAATAAGATCTTGGAGACAACGCTGACAAAGATATGCAGTGTGAACAGGGATGACTAGGATTTGAGAGTACCAACAGTATTATGGGCCTATAGAACCACTTGCAAGAAACTGATCATGCAGACCCCCTTTAAATTGGTCTATGGTCTAGAAGCAGTTGTACCCATGGAATATTTGGTTTCTAGTCTGAGAATTGAAGCCTTTACATATATGGATGGCATTGGCGTTGTGCAAGAGAGGCTTGCGCAGTTGGTTGAACTAGAAGAAGGCAGATTTATTGCAGGATTTCACCAACAGGTTCAGAAAGAAAGAGAAAAGTCCTACCATGATAGACACATCAAGAAGAAAGATTTCAAGCAAGGAGATCTGGTATTGGTATATGACAGTAAGTTCATGAAGCATCCAGGGAAGTTCAGGACACATTGGCTTGGGCCATATGAGATTTCCTATGTTACAGAAGGAGGATTTGCGTAGTTGAAGACTTTGATTAGAGAATGGAAGGAAGGTTTGGTGAATGGAAGCCGGTTGAAATTGCATTATGACAACCAGTTGCCTCGCAGCTCTCAGTAAAAGGAAAAGGAAGAGGGTCTAGGTACCAGGTGCAATTGAAACTGGGTACCATAACAGAAAATACAGCCTGCACATAGAAGGGAGAAATAGAGAAGAAAGCACAGGCTGCCCTCTGCGGTCTGAAGTTGAAATGAAACAGAAGTTTCATACATGAAGTGCCTCGGGACGAGTCACGAGTGAGTGTTGTGGGCCTGTTGTCCCTTGGTTATGGAAGCAAGTGAAGATTAAGGGAGAAAAGGCAAAATGTGAATTGCACAGAAGACATAATGACTGATACTGGGTCGAAGTGAGCAAAAGAGAAGAAAAGATGGAGCGAAGTAAGAGAAAGCAAGTCGTTGGATGAGGAGATCGAGGATGACAGATCATCAAGGAAGAGGTATCATGTACATCTCAGCAAGCAAAAGAATATTTCAACAGATGCTTTGAAGCACCGCACGTGAAGGAAGGAAAGACAGGCTGGCGAAGCCCTGAAAACATGGGTCAAGTTGACCTAGGGTTTTAGACACCTAGGGTTTCGGTATCTAGAGTTTTGACACTTAGGTTTTAACCTAAGGGTGTCCGAGAGCTATTGTAATGTATAAATAAAGGTCTTAAGGACCTGGGATGGGTTGGTGCTAAGTTGGTTGAGAGTTCATTGTTATTGTATGATTGAGTGAGTACTATGGTGTGAGAGAGAAGTTTTGAGTGCGAGAGCCCTCTGGTATTGTAAGATCTTCAGCTGGGTGTGAAGATAAACCTTGCAGTTGGGTGCGCAGAGAGGGGAGAGAAAGAGAGAGAAAGAGAGATAAGAAGAGAAGATCTACTAGCTAAGAGCGCAGATAAGAACTGTATGCTTCCATATTAATATATCATAAATCACGGTTCTATGGAAGTAGCCATAGGGAGAGGGTGAACCATGTATATCTTGTGTTAAGTTTGATTGATGTTGTGTTCTCTATCATTTGATATGTTTCTATTGTGATATTGTGTTAGATCTTAAATGTAACTTGCGCAGTAGGCTTAAGGAAGATAAATAATAACTAGGTGGTTGTGTGTTGTTGTTGTGAATCCACTCTGCATTTCCTCTGGTTGTAGACACTTGTATCCTGCAACCCCTATAGATACTTTGGGTGAGACTGCATCTTCTTCACAGGTGTTTCCTAAAGGGCCAGTAGTTAGGGATTGTTGGTGCACTGTTAGAGATGAACCCTGGGTCTGCCCCTGTGCCAACATGTGGCTTTTGAATTGTTTATACCGATTTTCTTTTCGTTGTCATTTGTTGGAGGAACTGTTGGTCCTTTGTATCCATATATAATTGATTGTCAAACTTCAAATCCATGTGCTTGTACATATGTTTTCACCCTTCTTCTATAGAATGTATACTTTTGTCCATCAAACTGTGGTATTCCATTTTTATACATATTGTTGCTCTCCATGATCTATCTTTCAGTGGTTAAACTAGTTTCTGAAGGAACCTGCTCTGATACCAATTGTTGGATTATTGAGAGGGGGGGTGAATAATTAATATAGATTTTTAATCATTTTAACCACAATATGCAAGTGTTATTTATAATTATGATCAATATAGCATTATCATCCAATAAGTGCAGAGTAAATAAACCATGAACAAATGAACAATCATACACATACATAGTACACCAGTATTTTTTTTTACGTGGAAAACCAATGCGAGAGAAAACCATGGAATGTTTTTTCTTATTTGTCTTTAAGAATTACATTCATTGGAAGCACCAACTTCCTTTGTTTTCCAGCTACAACTAGAAGGAGGCTTCGACCCCCTATTTTCAGACCACAACTGCGCACTTAGACTAGTGTGCAGAAGCCTAATTTTCCCTATACAATTTTAGCCAACTACCACTAACCAATACTTCCACAACTTCCCCATTTAGTTTTTCCAACTGAACGACACCTACTTTTGTCACAAATCTTATCACATAAGGACCCAACCAATGCATTTGAAACTTTCCAGGGTGCCGCAAAAACTTGTTGTCATAAAGAAAAAACTAAGTCTCCCTTCTGGAAATTCTTCTGCTTGATATGTTTGTCATGTCAAGCCTTTTCATGTGCTTTCTGAAATTATTGATGAAATCCCATGAAAAAATTGTCTTCCTCCAATACTACTAATTCTGACAGTCTTGTCTCTACTGCACCCAAATTTCTAAGCTCTGTGAGCACAGCAATGCGCAGACTTGGCAAGATGAATTCCATATGCATAACTGCTTCCTGACCTTATACTAATCTGAATGGAATATGTCCTATCAAATTATTACTTGTGTTCCTGTCTCAACTTACATTACGGATCTTTGTCAGTGCATTCTCTAGGATATTATTGAATGCTTCTATTGTTCCATTTTCTTGAGGATGATACAATGTGCTCTTATGATGATGAATTTGGAATTCTTGTGTCAATGCAACAATCGTCTTATTCAAAAAATGAGTTCCCTGATCACTCATAAGTATTCTTGGGCATCCAAACCTTGTAACCACATTCTTAAACAAAAATCGTGCAGTTTTTTTCGCGTTGCAATCTCTGACCGGTTTCGTTCTAGCCCATCTAGTCGAGTATTTGTCATAGAAATAATGTATCTAACTCTTGACCTCTTGGTTGGTGGATTAATGGGTCCAAAAAAATCAACGACCCATTTATCAAAATCTTGTAATGTCACTTGTGGTACTAACGACATCTCATCCCTCTTGGAAGGCTCCCCAAGTCTCTGACAAACATCACAAGTCTGATAGAATTTCATAGCATATTTATGAAGGGTAGGCCACCATAATATTGCGCGTAAAATATTATGAGTTGTTGCCTTTCTTTCATAATGGCCTCCTATAACTCCTTCATGCACCTCTGATAATATCATTTGTATTTCATGCTCCAATACACAGAGTCGTAAAATACCATATGCACCTAACTTGTACAATTTCCCTATTATAAGTTGATATTTTGTTGCCTTCACTACTAATTGCTTCTTCTGCACAACTGTAAAGTCTAGTGGAGCTTCTCATGTACTCAAGAACTAGAAGATGTCTACAAAATAGTCATCAACCATATGAACTACAAATAAGTGTGTGTCTAGTAGGTTGTCATTGAAGTTTCTTGCATCTTATTCTAACAGTATGCGTGATAAGTGATCAGGAGATCCTGCATTAAATTTACCTCGTTTCATAATTACCTCAAAGTCATATTCCTGGAATAATAACAACCATATTCATATTCTCCCCCCAACACTGGTTTATTGACTAGGTATCTTGGGACAAAATGGTTTGTATACATCTTAAAGTGTGATCCCAAAAGGTAATGTCTAAAATTATACAATGAATATACCATTTCCAATCCTTCTCGTTCTGTAGTAGTATAATTTTACTCTGTAGATGACAACTTCCTGCTAGCAAATGCAATGAGATGATCTAACTCCCAATGCCCCAGTTGAGCTAATACTGCGCTTAGAGCTATAGAGGATGCATCAACATGAACATGAAATTCCGTCTTCCAGTATGAGAATACTATTATCACTATTGTAACCAGTTTATACTTCAAAGTGTCCAAACTCTGCTGACATTTTTCATTCCACTGAAACTTAACTTCCTTCTTCAACAAATTCTCCAACGAGAACATGATATGTGTGTATCCTCTAATGAAATTTCTATAGTACCATGTATGAACCAATGTTTCTCTCAATTGTTGCACTGAACTAGGTGGCGGCAAATCAACAATCACAGTTATATTCGCAGGATAAACTAACAATCCATGTTTACCTACCACATGACCCAACAAGATTCCAAAATGCACACAAAAAATACATTTCTTCAAATTCAATGAGATATGGAATTTTCTGCACCTATCCAACATTAAGTGCAAAGTTTCAACATGGTCTTTCAATAGGCTAAATATTGTCCAATCATCTAAGTACATTTCTAAGAACTTATGAATAAACTCTTTGAAAGTTGCTACAACTAATCTGGAAATAATTGTTGGTGCATTCTTCAACCCAAAAGGCACAAATGTACATTGGTAACATCCCCATGTTGTCGCAAAGGTTGTCTTATGTCTATCCTCTTGTGAATTATTGATTTGGTGATATCCCAAAAACTCATCAGTGAATGAATATGCTTCCTGACCTCCTACATTCTCCAAAAATTCATCTATGAATAGTGTAGTAAATGGATCATATAAACAACAATCATTCAATTTCCTCAAATCTACACATATTTTGATTCCCCTTGTCTTATTGTCTTGAAATACCATGGGTTCGATCCATTCTGATTCTTCAACAGGTTCTATGTAAGACACCCAACCCCCTAAGTACCCTTTTAAGGAATGGGGTATTAAATTCTCTCTTTTTCTCACTCATCGCAATGCCTCTTCTAAAGGGAATCATTATCTTATGCTCGTCAATATATTTCCAACGACTATCACCACTCTCCAAACCGAGCTCTGGATCAAAATTTATGGCCTCCCAAAGTTCTCATGCCTCCATTGACCCAAGGCCACCTTACTTCCACGTGGCCTCTCGATACTCGTGTCATCTGATGTGGCATCTACCATCAATCACATTAATTTCACATGCCCAGTCCCTTGACCTCTCTTCTTCATCGTCGGTTTTTAACTCCCACGGAGCCTCAAACACTCCAGCACTAAAATTTTCGACGACGATCCATTAATCGAGCCCATCTTGGAATTTGACGGTCCTCGTGTCGATCATCCAATGACCCTAAGCATTTCCATGATTCTAAATTACGCAGAGGTTAGCATCCAGTTTTTTTCTTTCCTTATAGTACAGGTATGGGACCCACCAAGATCTATGGCTGAGATTCAACCCCACCCGCTCACGGATCAACATATGTCATTGCTCTCCAACCTTCCTCGTCGTCGGCGATTGGGGATTATACCCATATTCACCACCCACTACTCCCGACGACGACATTCCCAATATCAATGTTCCAGATATTCGTCGTCCCTCTTCCAACATATGGTCCAAATATCTTAATAGGAAGATCCAACAGTTTAGGTTATGATCAAAGACCTAAGGGACTCTTGGCCCTCCAGGTCCATTATGTTTCCTATGACCAGTCAACATGTGACACATGTCACCCCAGGATCTATCTGGTTGTCGCACTAGTATGTCACGTCCCTCATGACATCATCACCCATTCTATCACCTATAAGGGTTCTTCGGGAATCTACGATGGAGATTAACTACGACCTACCGTCGATAAACTCTCCTCATCATGTCGTTGATGCCTTCGTCGTCGTCAGTGTTTCTTAACAACGCCTAGAATTTCCTCCTTTGAACTCCTAAGACACTATGTATGGATCAATTATACATCTAGCCACCCCCAAGGAAGGTTATGATTTCATGAGGGAATATCTCAGTGAGATTAACCAGGGCCATCTGTTCTTTCCTCTTGAACCAGAGAGTTATTTGTCTTTCACCTTTTTTTTTGTCTCTTCGTATGTTCTCCTCCTTCTCCCTCGTGTGCCCCCCTTGACCCAACCATGTATTATTCTCCCATACTTCGAGTTAGAGTCATAAACTTCCCAAACGGGACTATGCCCATTCCTCTCATTGATTTTCGAGAGGACTCCCCAACGACCAACTTGATTGGTAATCAAAATTCTGGGCAGAGGACAGTTCAAGGTCTCCACTTCTTTTAATTTTTGACAGAGTATTGTCTTGGCAGGTTCATTTCAACCAATGAGGGTATACCTCTCTCACAATTCCTCTCATGACATCGTAACCCGTGAAGGCAACCCCTTCAGTAGTAACTCAACATCTCCTTGTTGCATTAATAACCAAATATTCACATTACATAATTTATCAAAGGTCCATTGTATTTCAATAATTATATAGTAGGTATGTCTAAAGTTTTGGTCATTGTAATAGTTATATTTACAGCTTGGGGGAAACGAGGGTCTTACATTCTATAATTGTTGCTTCCAGCATTGTCTATCTCTAGTTTCACCTTATCTTTATACACTATGTTCAATATGCAGGGTCTCTTCTTGATAGGATTGACATCTGGCTTCAAAGGGATCTTCATCTCTCCTAACTCCCCAACAATTCCTTTCATTTATGAGAACATAGTCGGAAACAGGTCTTGATACTCGCAAAGTAAGTCAACAATATTCTCAATTATTTTGTCACTCCAGTAGTCTCCTATGTTCACAAACTTGGGCTTATCTTGTGTTCCAATATTCACTTTACGTGTTTTCAATGGCTTTGCATATACAATAGATTCAATATTTGGTCCCTCTATTATTCCCTCTCCTTCAGTTTCTGGTATTTGAACATTTATTGTGTCTTCCTCTCTTTGGTCTTTTCCAACAATATTATAACAGTCCAAAACCTCTTCAATCCTCGCAGAAAATCTAGGTTCCTTGTTGGTTTTTTATCCTACTTTATCAGTTATCTACTCTAATCTTACCTTATTGTCATAGATTGACACAGGTTCAGATTTAACAAGCTTCCAACAAAATCCCTCTAAAACTATTGGCCCCCCTGGTAAACTAGAAGGAAACGCAGTACATAGGGTGTACTGCACAATCTCACCCGAGAGAGCTCTATGGGTGGTTGAAATACTCAGGTACTTGCAGCCTAGGAATGAGTGGAGATCTGTGGTCGTACCTTGTGATTTTTATTTATTTAGTCTAACCTCTTGATTAAAGTAGTCATTATTATTCATGCATGTAGAGTATCAGATCTAATTAGTTTCTCATTCATTCATATACCATTCAATACTTAACAAAAATAGAGATTCATACATTCAATCACATAACAGAAGTCTTACTATGGTTCATCCCCTCCTGGGCTACGTCCACAAAGATCTGGCTCTCAAGCTTTGTATTATGTCTCAGTAATATGTCACGTCGCACGTGTTTATATTTATAGATCTTACAATCTCATCAGGCTTACCGATCCCTGTGAGGCTGACTAGATCGCACTAGGCTCCTCGGCCTATGATCTAACCCTCGAGATCGAGTTGCTCAATGCTTCTCTAGCTCACCAGCTTTTTAAATAGTACAGTTCTTACAACTTTCAGACTCTCCCTTTGTCCTTCACTCTCTCTATCTCTCTCTTCGTCCCCTCTCTCACCTCTCTTAGACCTCCTAAGTATTAATTATATCTATTCTTGGCTCATCAACCATTATAATACATTAAAAAAACCCTAACCCTAACATCATTAGGTCTCCCTTGCATGCTTCCCTCACACATGTTGCTTTTCCTTCTAGCTGTCATTTCTTCCCTTCGTGTTTCTCTTCCCAAAAATAGCCTATTCCCCAGAATGGGTCTGCTGAGATAGATGCATCAACAGGGCTAGCTAACATGTGGCTCATCTAGGGGCCACCTAAGCTTTGTCTTCTTCAAAATCTCATGAGAGTGTGGAACTTATTACGTGAGTTCCCTTCCTTACTGTTTGAGCATCTTGATTATTTTCTTTGAGAGCATGTAACACTTGCATTGTGATATCCTCATTGATCATTTATGCACTCTCTTCCTATTTTTTGTGTTCCTTCTTTTCTTGCCTCTTTGCTTGCCTACACAATGACCTCCTTTGCTAGCTCTTGGGTGGTTCCATTTGAGTTTGTCGATCCTTCTTTTGTGTCTGTGTGGCTATGAGTTTTGCTTGCAACTTCTTCATGTATTGCCTCTTCCTATTTTTGCGCCATGTTCTTCTTTTCCTCCTCTGCCTACACAATGACCTCCACTGCTAGCTCTTGGAGTGGTTCCATTTGAGCTTGTCGATCCTTCTTATGTGTCTGCGCAGCTATTAGCTCTGCTTGCAACTTCTTCATGTATTGCATTCCTTTTAGGTGCTCGGTCATCTTCATCATATTTTTACTCTGCTTGAGGTCCTGGATGGTCGTTCTTGTCTTTTCCTCTTCATGTTCCCACTGTTGGACCTATTGATATTCCTCTATATTTTTCCATAGTTGTGTTGCCCTATCAAACAAGTCAACAGCTACGTTGACTTGTCATTCCATTTCATCCATCTGTCTGGTTGCTTCTTGCTTCCTTTGTTCCTTCACCTCTGGGGGATTGCTAGGAATGATTTGTTCCTAGAGGTTCTCGATCTCCTGCCTGTATTGATCAATTTTTTGCACAATTTGATCAAGTTTATGTGTTGTCGTGGGCTTTGTTATTTTCTCTCTTTTTGGAATTCTGTCATAGGATACAACCACTCCCTACTCGATCTTTTCCACGCAATATTTCTTGTCTTTGGTCTCGAGATTGACTTGCTTGAGAACCAACTCCAACTCCTCTTTTTTGTCCTTTGTGTGTTGCAACTCTATTGTGTTTGTTTGTGCGCGTGACTACACCTCTTGTGCAACACTGACTTGCAGTTTGGATAGCGCCTTGGTTGGTATATGCCTTATTACCAACTGTATATGCGGCAGATATTTCAAGGGTGTCTTGCCTACAATATCATCCATGCACAACATGCTAGGTGTAATGTGGAAAGTCGGGCTCTCATGTGCTATCATCTGGATCATCTCATGTTCGCTCAGCGTAGCCTTGGCTCCTGCTTCTGATG
This sequence comes from Picea sitchensis, assembly GCA_010110895.2. Lineage (NCBI taxonomy): Eukaryota > Viridiplantae > Streptophyta > Pinopsida > Pinales > Pinaceae > Picea > Picea sitchensis. Next base: position 35,555 of record SNQJ01S0014724.1, read on the forward strand.
ATGTGGGGAATGACTATGTTCCTATGTCTTCCCTCTACGCTTCTATGATCTACTCTAGGACCTTCCTTAAATCATCCAGCTTGTCCTGAATTCATTCCCTTTGGTGATAGGCTTCTTCAAACTTCTCTGATGCCCGGTCCAAGACTCTTTCGGCCACGAGGGTCACATCGTCCTCAATGATTGTATACTCTAGCGACTACTTGTGTTCCTTGGCATTTTTTCACGCACCCCCGGTGTGTATGATTGGACTCTTAGTCTAGCCTTGTTTCTGTTGTGTAGCACTTGATGTGGTTCCTTGTGTTGTCTCATCCCCTTTTTCTTGTTCTTTCGGTGCCTGGGTGGTGTCCTTTTTCCCGACCTGGTTACCTTTCTTTGGTACACCCCCTTTCTTTTGTTGTGTCGGCTTCTGACTTGGATTTGGATTCTTAGGTGTAGCTTTATCCTCAGCATGTGTCTGATCTTGCCCTGCATCAGCCTACTTATCTATGGGCATCTCTTGAGTCAAAACTAGAATTCTATAGTCATCTTGACAATCCTTGATGGTCATCTCGACATATTCTTCCTTGATGCAGTATCACAGTTGTAAACATTCCTTCTCAGGATCCCTTCGTGCTTGGATCCATATGGTATGCCTAGTCACTTTTAAGTTGGCGATGTCCCCATATTGCGCAACCACTTCTGGAGTAATTCGCCAAGTGTTGGCAATCCTTTCTTGGAGGTCATTGTAATACCCCATGAACATGCTTGCATTTGTACTTTTGGATTTGGAGTCTTAAGTGCTCCCCAACGATATGTATCGCGCTGCACAGAAACGACTAATCTTCTCGCAAAAATATGTGTACTGGGGCTCCTTCCATCCGATCAAGGCGATCAAGATGAGTAGCCAAGAGTAATGAAACTCTATCCCTAGGTTATTCCCATCTCTGCAATCCTCAAGGAACAAGTTTAATAAGTACGGGGCCCAGCTGAGCATAGTGCCCTCTGTGCACTCTGCTGCAGCCATGACGACCCTGACAGGGACTTCCTCCTTGTGGCACTTCCTGAGCAATTTGCACGCCATGATTTTGGTGGCCAACCTTGCTGATGCGTCATTGATGCGCTTGATGATGATTCTGTGTGACCCTCTCTCTGTGCCATATGTCTTCTTCATCTCCTAATCCAATTCCTTCTCCTTTGTCTTGTCGTCGAGGTATTGTGTGGGATTCTCCCCCCAAGATGGCAGCCCTATAATATAAGAAATAAGCTCTATGTCTATAGAGACAAGATATTCCACCCATATATACCCTCCATGGGTGACTGCCATCAGTTTCTTAACACAGTTGTTTACGTCGCGACCCCTTACAAAATGTGGGATATCCAATAGATTTAGAATCTTCTTGTTGGCCAATCCGGTTGCCCACTATTTTGGTTGTAAAATTCGATCACCGAAGGGTCCTTTACCCACATTTTCCAAGTAGACCTGCTTTGAAAATTCGGGGAAATTGTCCACGTTAGCCACATCATCATTCGAGTACCGTAGTTTCTCCACGCACCCCGAAAGGTTAGCCGTGGCGTGCACCCCTTATGGAATGTGCGGAAAGACTATGGTTGTTGCATCCTTTCTGCACGACGATATTGCTATGGGTTGTCTGGCCTTCTGATGTGGTGGTTGACTCAAGATTCCAGCCTCCATTGTTCTATCATCTACATATGCCTCCGGCCGACTGGTAACATCTTATACTATACCTTCATGTTATTGCTCCGGCTCTGTTGTGTGTGATCGTCTTGGCGCAGCCGTTTCAGTCTGATTTGGGGTTGTCTCGTTTTCCCTCGGGGCCTCTTCAGCTTGTTCAGGGCGCAAAGGATTGCCTGCATCCTTGGCCTGCTATCCATGTCCCATTTCTGGCATATCAATGTCTATGCCAACTGTTTTTGTTTGTTGGGTTTCCTCCACCATGGGTGTGGGGCTCGCTGGTTCCATATTGGGTGATGGGATTTCATCCAAGTTGATGAATTCGACAGTCTGTGCGGGTTCTTGTTCCATTCCATGTGGTTGTTGTGGTGTTATGTGGTTGTTTCGAGGTCTTTTGCAGGCCTGGCTTGGCGCACCTAGCTTGGGTGGTGCCATGTCGGTTAAGATGATTTTCATCGAGCTAGTTTTCTCTGTAACTCTTGCTAGATTGTCCTCTGCTCCATATACTCTCTCGCTATGTGCGTTCTAAATTTCACAATAACCCTTATGTTACCCGCGTGCCTTCCTTATATAATGATTGGCGTGAAACTTCTCGGAGAAGTTACCCGAGTTGTGGTTTAAATGAATTGGTGCTTCCCGCATATGTGGCATTCAATTCCCTTGACGTCGCTAGTTGGCGCAATTAATGTGATGTCCCTTCGAAAGTTATTGACATTCAATTGTGATAGACACCGCTAGTTGGCGCCTTTTTGTTGAAACCACCATTTTCCAATTTCTTCATTTTTCTTATTGTTGGTCCTTTTTTCGACGCGCTAAGTTTTTCAAGTGAGCACTATGTTGTTTTGTTGGTGCACGTGGAAATTTTATTTTTGTCATGCTAGATCTATTTTAGCTTCTTGTTTTCTTCTTGTGTATGGCATGGTAACCCCTCTGTTGTTGCATGCAGTCCTTCGTTGTCTGGTGCATTTTTTATTTTTTTTTATCAGTGTTAGGAGGTCGACTATCCCAATACAGTTTCATTCGAATCCCATTGATCATTCCTCTGAGTTTTGTTCCTCCCAAATCCTTCAATTGTACATCTCCCCCATCTGTGATAGTATTTACTTCATATTGTCCCAACCAATGCATTTTGAGTTTTCTTGGGTGCTGAAGAGGAGATTTATTGTCGTACACCAAGACTAGGTCTCCCTCCTTGAAACGTTTCCTTTTGATATGTCTACTATGCCAATATTTGTCCCTTTCTTTCTGTACCTCTTGGTGAAACCCTGCTAGAATCCTATCTTATTTCATGAGAATTAGCCGACTTAGCCTTTCTTGTACTGCACATCGCTCTATCATATTAGTAATTGTTGCTACGCGTAGACTAGGTACCAAAAATTCTAATGGAACTATTGCTTCTTGTCCATGCACCAATTTGAATGGTGTTTGTCCTGTCAATTGTTTACATGTAGTCTTGTAGGCCCATAGTACTACTAGTATCTTCAATTCCCAATCGTCCCTATTGACATTGCAAATCTTTGTCAGTGCATTTTATAGGATCTTATTAAAGGCTTCCACGGTTTCATTTGTTTGAGGATGATATGGTGTACTCCTTTGATGATAGACTTCAAACTCCTCAGTCAYAGCCTTAATAGTATTGTTAATGAAGTGAGTGCCTTGGTCACTCATCAAAATCCTTTAGCATCCAAATCTAGTGATCACTTGCTCAAACAAGAAGTGTGTTGTTGTCTTTGCGCTACAATATTTTACTAGTGTTGCTTCTGCCCATCTTGTTAAGTACTATGTCGCAGTTATAATATACCTTGCTCCTAACCTTTTTTTGGTGGGTTAATTGGTCCCACAAAGTCTATTTCCCATTTGTCGAATACCTGCAAGGTTACTTGTGGCCTTAGGGCATCTCATCCTATCTATTAGGTTTACCAACCCTATGACATACATCACATCTCTGGCAGTATTCCTTTGAATCTCTTCGGCCACCATAGTTCTGCGTGCAATACCTTTTTCATGGTAGCTTTTCCTACATAATGTCCTCATGCTATTCCCTCATGGGACTCTACTAAAATCCTAGGTATTTCATGTTCTAGTACACATCTCCTCAAGATGTTGTCTGCACCCATCTTGTATAAGTTTTATGCAATCAATTGATAGTTTACAGCTCTAACTACCATATTTTTCTTTTGCGTTGTGTTGAATTCTTGTGGCGCAGTCCATGTACTCAAGTATCGAATGATGTCAGTAAAAGATTCATCATCTACTTAAACTGAAAATAACTGTGCATTAGGGAAGTTGTACTCTAGATTCGTAGGTTCCTCTCCATTAGTGATCCTTGACAGGTGATCAGGCCCTGCATTCAACTTCCCTGGTTTGACTATCACTTCAAATTCAAATTCCTGGAACAACAATAACCATCTACAAATTATCCCCCCCAACACTGGTTTGTTGACTAGGTATTTGAGAGCTAAATGATCTATAAACATCTTGAAATGTTTTCCCAATAAGTAATGGCATAACTTATGAAGTGCATAGACCATAGCTAGGCCTTCTCTTTCTATGGTATTATAATTCTTCTCTGACTCTGACAGTTTTATGCTAGCAAATGCTATAGGATGGTCCAATTCCCTTGTTCTTGGTTGCGCCAGAATAGCTCCAAGTGCTATAGTTGATGCATCTACATGCACATGAAATTTCTTTTCCCAATCCAAGAATACTAGTATTGGTGTGGTTACCATCTTCTCTTTTAGAGTGTTCAATCCTTACTAGTAGTCCACATTCCACTGAAACTTGCTATCTTTTCTCAATAATTTTTCCATTGGCGCAGTGATCTGTGCATATCCTTTTATGAATTTCCTGTAGTATCATGTGTCTCCCAATGTTGCTCTTAATTGAAGTATTGATTTTGGTGGTGGTAGATTAACAATTACTGCAATCTTGGCAGGATCTACTAGCAAGCCTTGTTTGCACACTATATGGTCCAATAGTATTCCAAAGGGTGTTCCAAAGATTCACTTTTTGATGTTTAATGATATCTAACACTGCCTGTATCGTTCTAACATTATCCTCAACACCTCTACATGATCTTTCAACAAACTGTAGATTTTCCAATCATCCAGATATACCTCTAGAAATTGGTGGATGAACTCTTTGAATGCAACTATGACTACTCTAGAAAATATTGTTGGTGCATTCTTCAGTCCAAAAGGCATGATTGTGTACTGGTAGGACCCCCATTTTGTGGCAAAAGTGGTCTTGTACTCGCACAGTAACTATGTTATTCTTTCTATTGTTTTCTCATCCCAACAGTCTCCAATACTGGCCATTTTGGGATTCTCAGTTGTCCCAATGTTGACTTTCTTCACCTTGATCAGCACAACAAATACTTTTGATTCCAGAGTTGGACCTTCCACCTCTCTTTCACCTTCAAATTATGTTATCTGAATGTTGTGCAAGTCATCTTCATCTAGTGCTTCTTCCTGCACATGGTAGCATGACAATAGTTATTTTACTGTATGTTTGTTCTATTGTTGATCTTTTGTCATAAGTTCAACTTCTGGTTCTTTAATGAATATCACCCCTCTAATTTGTTTGAGTGTTGATTCTATGTTGGGGTTCTCATTTTCAATGAGAAAGTGACTGTAAAATTATGTTGAGTATTGTCCAGTCCGTAGTTCCTCTATGCAATCCCTAGTCTATATACCAGTTCATTGGAATCCCTTCTAATGTGTGAATAAAGTGATGAGGCCATTCCTCTGGTGGTGTCATTCTCCATAATGTTCTTCTCTTCTCCAATTGTTTTGTTGATGTCCCTTGTCCATCATATTTTTGCAGTTGGTTGCTTCCATGTTCTACGCCAAATCTGATGCGTAGTAACCGCTTACATTGGTACCAATCCTTGACTGTCTCTTTGTCCGCACCCCACCATCTTGCAGGTGTTGCCTTGAGTGCTATATCCAGAGCTAAGAGCCTATAATTTTATAACACTTCATCTTTGTATCTTGTTAAGAATTCTTCTAAGTCATTCACCCCATGGGAGCTTGGAGGTTCTCTTATCTCTATACCTACCCATCTTACTCCGCAGTCTATTCTTATGCATATTCTTGTGGAGACTTCACATAACCTCTACTTCCTATTCTCCAACCCTATATTTGAGTCTGACATGCATGATGTGATACTTCTCCAACTCACTACCCCATCTACAATTGGATTCACATAATCTTCTTCTCACGCGGTGGTTTTGTACAACTGGTTAATTTCCTCCAGGTCTAAACAAGTGGGTTCTACAAACCTTTCCCCTTCTGATGGGTCCAATGGCACAATGACTCTGTACTCTCCTAACTCAAATGTCATCTTCCTCGTCTTTAATTTGATTATGGCCTGATTTTCAAATGCTCAATCCAAGCCAAGAAATTTTGAATAAGGTGTTATGACATCCACTATCTCTATCACTTCGAAATCGGCTTTAGTGCGCACTCCATCCAGATCTATTGTCACGCCCTTTAGCCTTCCAATTGGTACTGTGTTGATTTGTTAGTTTCATTTGAACAGGTGAATATCCTAAGGAGGTCTCTCACATACATTTCCATGTCTTCTTGGGTAACACATTTACTTTGGATCATAAATCTAGTATAATATCTCCCATGTTGAAATCTTCAATGTTGGTGTTCAGTTGAAATTTTCTGCTTGTTCTCCTCCTTGTATGCAGATGATTAACGGTTTTCTGTTCTAACTTTGCCTCTGCCTCTGTGTTACATATTTCTAACATATTTTGTAACACTTTAACAGATGATGGATCATTTAGTAGTTTGACACGGGATTGCAGAAAATCCTTAATCGTACTTACTTGTCCTAGGGGTTGTGCTTCTTTGGTGTGATCCAGCGCTGGAGGCATCTCGTATGTTGGTGCTTCCTTAGTATGTTGTGCAGTTGATGTCGATGCAATGTTTGGCTTCAAGAATTCTTGCCTGGCCTCCTTGAATATCTCATTTGTGTTCTGTTATCACTCCAGGAAACTCTCCTAGGCTGTAAATCGGAGATGCCTGGTA
>SNQJ01S0014724.1:42325-53289 GCA_010110895.2 Picea sitchensis
AAAATGAAAATTTTGAAAAGAAGACTTTATGGGTCAAATTATTTTCTAAGACAAAACCAAAACCTAAGCTTAGCAACTATAGAAACTTTCAAAAAAATGACTTGAGGTTACAACCTATCACCTAAAAAAGAAAATAAATCCACTAGTTTATTTGAGGAGTTAACATGTTCTACGCATCAAATTGCTTCTACGGTTCAACATTCTTCTTCACCCATTGGTGTTGTGTTGGATCTTGTCTTACTGTTTCGTTTCATGTCTTAGCTCCTTCGCACGTAACTATGTTGATATTTATTTTGTCATCCCTTGCTTCCACCAAAATCCACTTAACATTTTGATTGTTTTTATTTCTCTTTTCCTGGATCTTCCCCAATAGTGTAGGACATTCCTCTATGTCATGATCTGATGCGCGCCAATACATACATGTCACAGGTGTAAGTGGATATTCTCTTGCATAGTGTCTTGGTTATTGCAGTTGTGGCATACCACTGGTCCTCTGCCTCTTCCAAAGCCTCCTCTTCCTCTTCCTCCACCTCTGTAGCCAGCTCAACCTCCTCGCGGTGCGTTGTACTCGGGCACCTGGTTATACTACGCGGGATTATAGTGTCGTTGTGCGGTATTGTACTGCGACTGCGCAATGTTATATTGTTGTTGCGTAGTGTTATATTGTTGTTGCGCAGTGTTATATGGGGTTGGTACTTGGTCAAACTGAGGTGTAGCTTGCCCGATCATCATTTCTTCCTGCACCCTATAAGCATCTAATGGTATTTCCCTCATAAGGTCCATGGTCCTGCAATCTTTGTCATCATGGCCTACTGACTTGCAAAAGTTGCAATATGAACTCTTAGGTATTGTTTGGTATTTATGCATCATTGGAAAATGATATGGATCATGCCCTTGTTTCTAGCAGATCTCACACCATAGTCCTCCTATTGGCAAAAGGGTTCGCCAATCTTGTTACCATGTGCTGCGTGAATGTTGGGCATTCATTCTTATGGTGTCCTTATGTCCTACATGTGGTACACCAAACGGATTTTCTTTTGTCCTTACCCTTGTTATGGTTTAGCTGAAATGTTAAGTTCTTTAGATCCTCCTTCAGCTCTTCTATGGTTGGATTTGTCTTCTGATATTGGTTCTCTTCTAGTTGTAGAGTTACCTGTAGAGCCTATGCCTGAGTCTGAAACTTTTGTTGTCGCAAGGGGTATTTCAAGTGTGGGAGCAGTGAATTGACAAACAGATTCCTATGTTGCATATCTATCATGACGTACTTTAGCTTTCCCTTCAATCATTTGAGTCTCTGGTCAATCTCCCACACAGATTCTCCTGGTTTCTGTCTAATATCTATCATCTCATTCATGTATTGATCCGTTGAGCTAGGCTTCTGGAATCCATTTATCAATAGTTGTTTAATATCGCCAATCATTCTGGTTGTCCCTGGTGGATTGTTTGCAGCTAATCTCATGTACCAATCCAGTGCGCGATCTCTTAGTGTGATGGCTAACTGCACAAGTTTAGTGTCCTCATCTATGATCTTTTTTGCTTCCCATATCTTTTCACAAATAAACAAGTGCTTCTTAGGGTCCTCTGACGCCTATCCTTTGAATTCAGGTAACCTAATGGTGGGATCATGTCATGTCATCCTGAATGTTGAACTACTACCTCCACGTGGTGTATATACTTGACCAATTCTTCCTGAACTAGCTCCCCAAGTTGTTGTTCCCTGTGTAGATGTACTTTCTGTTGTCTTCCTTCTCCCAAAATTTCGTTGTCTAAATGGTGGTGTTCTTATTGGTGTATTAGTTGCACATGGGTTTATGGGTTCCACACTTACACTGATATGGATAGGAGTGTTGCCTTATATTCTCTTTCTTGGACCTCTCATCTTCCTCTCATATGTCGCACACATGATTTCCTCAATCTGCTCCACATCCCAGAGATCCTCTACCTCTTCTTCATCACTTTCCAAGCCCTCCCTCGCGGCTATGGCTCTCTTCTTGGTGTTCATATTATATTGGTATGGTACTCCACTGCATGTTCTTCCAGCTATTGCCATGATCTGTTTGATCTGATCTTCCTCCATCATTATTGGGTCCAAGGCCTTCTCCTTCTTTCCTTTATCCATTTCTCCTTCTTCTCTCAGTGCTTCCCCCCTTCCCCCATGCACACAGAGAAGTTTAGTTGTATGAAGTCATTGCCATTACACCTTTGTTATATAGTAATATATTAATGGAAGTATATAGCGATCATATATACCTACCTCGAGGTCCCTTCAAGAACTCTTGCTCTGTTGCGTTGTAAGATTTCGTCGTATCTACTGCAAAATTTGTGATAAGTCCTGCAACAATGCTATCCAACCATAAATCTACTACACGCGTAAATTTATTGTCAACTTGTTGTAACTGTGTGATCTCTACAGGATTCCACTCTAGTTGTTTAATCCAATTTGAGGATGGTTGTCTTTCAAACTTAATATCCACTTCTGCAACACAGGCTAGAAATCACAGAAAAATACTTCATGCAATTCGATGAATACGTACTTGTCCAGATATTTGTTAACTTTGGGTTAACTTTGGGTTTCTATTCTCTTTCTGCACAAACTCCACCTCCTTTGTTTTCAACCATATTTCTATATATGCCTTCGTTGGGTTCCACGGTCTCAACATCCCCTTTTAGATTATCATTCTCTTTACGTCTTGTCATCAGATATGGCATTCTTTTGATGCATATTYAGTCGATCCCATTCACTCAGTCCCATCATGTTCCAATCCAACTGGCAACGGAACCATTTCTCAGTTTTCTATTCTACTTTATTATTTATCTACTCTGATCTTACCTTACTTTCATAGATTGACCCAGGTTCAGATTTAACAAGCTTCCAACAAAATCCCTCTAAAACTATTGCCCCCCCTTGTAAACCAGAAGGAAACGTAATACACATGGTGTACTGTGCAGTCTCACCTGAGATAGCTCGATGGGTGGTTGTAATACTCAGGTGCTTACAGCCTGGGAATGAGTGGAGATTTGTGTTCGTACCTTCTGATCTTTATTTATTTAGTCTAACCTCTTGATTAAAGCAGTCATTCTTATTCATGCATGTAGAGTATCAGATCTAACTAGTTTCTCATTCATTCATCTAGCATTCAATACTTAAAAACAATAGAGATGCATACATTCAATCACATAACACAAGTGTTATCATGGTTCACCCCCTCCTGGGCTACGTCCACAAAGATCTAGTTCTCAAGCTCTTTATTATGTCTTAGTAATATGTCACGCCGCACGTGTTTACAGTTTACAATCTCAACAGGCTTCTCGATCCCTGTGAGGCTAACTAGATCACACCAGAATCCTTAGACTGTGATATAACCCTCAGGATCGAGTTGTTCGATGCTTCTCTAGCTCACCATCTTATGAAATAGTACATTTCTTACAACTTCCAAACTCTCCCTCTGTCCTCCGCTTTCTCTGTCTCTCTCTTCGTCCCCTCTCTCCCTTGTCTTAGAACTCCTAAGTACTACTTATATCTATTCTTGGCTCATCAACCATTACATTACATTGCAAAAACCCTAACCCTAATGTCATTAGGTCTCCCTTGCATGCACATCTCCCAGGCTTCCCTCGCACGTGTTGCTTTTCCTTCCAGCTGTCATTTCTTCCCTTTATGTTTCTCTTCCCAAAAATAGCCTTTTCCCCATAATGGGTCTGTGTCCAACATTCCTCATACAAGGGTATTGATCCCATTGAGTCTTCCAATGAAAAAATATTGTTCTTGATAACTTGCAGAGCTGAATCAATCAAAGGATCATTATTTTCAAAGTAGAAATTTACCTTGAAATTTCGAGTCATGTCTTCTCGGTTTGTTGTTCCTCTGCACACTTTCAGTTCTATGTACCGGTTCTTTTGGATTGCATCCAGGGTATGTACAAACAAGTGGGTCCATTCGTGCTTAGGTATTGATCTCCCATCGTTGTGCACTATGTAATATGATCTGCAGGAAAACTTGATCCAGTATACTTATGCACAGTATATTCATTCCATGTCCTGAACTTGAACTGTAATATCCTTCTACATTGTTGCCAGTTATCTATCATGTCCTTATGCGCAACCCACTATCTCGTAGGGGGTCATTTATAGCGCAACATTTGAGGCTAGTAATTTATTTTGATCTACTATTTGCAATTCAAATTCTCTTATAAAATAATTAACATTAGTTATTCCATCATATCTCGGAGGATCACATACCTCAGTTCCAATCCATCACAACACGCAGGTAATCTGAGCACATTTCCTTGTAGATACTTCATGCAATCTCTGCTTCCAATTCTCCAAAGATTCTTATGAATCTGATGCGTGTGAACTGACACTTCTCCAACTAAGTACACCATCATTTGTAGGATTCACGTAATCTTCCATCCACGTGGTCATATTATACAGGTTATCGAGCTCTTGTCCCTTTATTGGTTATACATATATTCTTCCTTCAGTAGGATCCAATGGTGCGGTAACCTTCAAGTCTTCTACTTCAAATATCATATGTCTCTTATTCATATCAAGGATATTTTGTTTATCAAAGGCCCAATCAAATCCAAGTAGTGATAGATAAGGGGTACTACCATCCACTATCTTGATCACTTCAAAATCTACCAAGTTGCACACTCCATCAATACTAACACTTACTCTCGTTAGCCTTCCAATTGGAACAATCTTATGTTGATTTGTTAATCTCAATTGAATGGGTGACCATATAAACTTCACCTTACCCATCATTTCATAGGTCTGCTTCGGAATGATATTCACATCGAAACCTAGATCCAAAATAATATTATCCATGTCATAGTCTCTTATTTGCGCATTGAGTCGAAACTGCTTGTTAATTATTTTCTTGCGGTGCACCTGGTTAACTGCTTGGTGTATGACAAGTATCTATTTTTCTTGGGTGCAATGGTCGATCATTTTACGCAGCATACTCAAAGTAGACTCATCCTTCATTAGTTCTAAACAACTTCTTAAGAAATTTTTCAAAGTACTTACCTTCTCAATTTTTCTCTCTAAATGGTCATAGACTAGAGGCATATCATGCATTGGTGGTCTGTCATACAAAGGTGGAGCGGTTTAAGTTGATGCTATCCATTCTGCTCCTATCACTTCTTTTCTAGCTTGCTTGTAGGTATCTTTATTTTTCCTAGGATCAAACAATGGAAGAGGTTTTGTTGCTTTCCTGACCCACTGGTGGATTCTATTCCCTTGATTCATCACATCAACTCTGGTTCTTGTCCCTCCGCACATAATTGTTGTTATCTTGGGTTGTTCGTTGTGTTCCTTTATTGCTATCATATGTACATTCGGGTTCCTCTTTTATTTCCACTTTGTGATCAGTTGTGGGAAATCCTCCATCACATGGTCTAGATGTCTGCAATATCTACATGTTGTGCAGGGATTCGGACAATATCACGCCAAATGTCCAGGCTGATTACAGTTATAACATATAATTGTTCCTCTTCCTCTGTCGAACCCTCCTCTTCCACAACCTTTGAACCCTCCTCTTCCTCCTTGATTATAACCTCTTTGAGTATTATACTGTGGAACTCCTCCTTCTGATTCTTCTCCTTGGACTCTGTATGCATCTATGGTATGCTCTCTCATAAGATCAAATGCGCAAAAATCCTTCTCTTCATGTCCCACTGACTTACAAAAGTTACAAAACAAGTTTCCTATAGTGCTATGATATTTTTGCATCAATGGACAAGCAGTAGGGTGGTGACCCATCGTCCTGGAAAGCTCACACTATACCCCTACTGGGTTCGGAGCTCCTATATTCCAATATTGTTGAATATCTGAACATTCGTACTTATGATGACTTTCTATTCTACCAGTGATACACCATACTTCCTTACACTTTTCTTTTCCTTTAACAAGTTCCTACAACTGAATAGTTAGTGTTGTTAACTGCGACTGAACTTGAGTCATTCCTGTGTCATTTTTTCCTATAAGGGATGCTTCTAATTTCATAGTGTTTACTAGGGCTTCTGACTGCGACGCAATATTTTGTTGCGTTAAAGCGCAATGTGTGTGCGACAACAATCCTGCAATAAACCATTCTTTATGTTGTTCATATGGAATCTGAAATGTCAACCGATCCTTCAATATCTTGAATCTTTGGTCATAATCCCACACTGATTCATTCGTTATATCTTTGATCTCTTTCAACTATGTAATGCATTGCGACTCTGGCTTAGGCTTCTGGAATTCTTTCAACAGTGGTTGTTTTACATTTTCACATTTTCTAGTTTGTCTCGTAGGTGTAGTAGTCAGATACTTCATATACCATAATAATGTGTGTTCTTTGAAGGTCGTCGCCAACTATGCAATCTTCTCATCATCATCCTGGACGTTCTTCGTAGTCCATATTGTTTCACAAATAAACAAATGTTGCTCTAGATCTTCTAAACCTACCCTGTGAAAGACAGAAATTCTTAAGGTGGGAACTACTCATGTCATAGTGTTCTGCATAGTATTCCTTCTTGGTGACACTATCTAAATCCGAGTTATTTTACTACATCCACTACTCTAACTGCTATCCTTACTTCCCTTATTAACTACATTGGACAAATTTTATTCGGGCCTTGGAGACACATAAGGGGTTGTGGGTTCGACGCAAAGTATGGTCTGAGTGGGATATTCTTCTACTAGACTAAGTTGACCTTTTGTGCACGGTATGATGTGGAGTATTATGCCAGTGTCTCTTTCTTCAAACTCATTGTGTTGCTCCTTTTTATCAACCACAGTCCTCTTCCTACTATATTGAAACCTATTTCCATTGTGTAATACCCCAATCTCTTCTTCTATCGCACCTTCTTCTTCTCTCGGCATCATCAGCCCATCTGTTACTCATTCATTCTTCCCTGCGACACTTAGATCATTCCATGGTCAGCCCCCAGTCCCTCTTATGCGTGAAGGTGCTTAGCTTCTAGGGAAATCAGATTCCATCTTCATAACTCCCTTATCACACAACAACGTCTTAATCCAAGTAGATAGTGACTTCAAGTATCTTTCGTGCGGACCCTTAAAGAAATCTCTTTCAGCAGCACTATACGACTGAATACAATCTATAGAAAACTCAGTAATGTAACCTCCCAATATACTATCCAACCAAAAATAAATTATGCGTGATACCCGATTACTTATAGTATTGACTTTCCGAATTAACTCAAGAGTCCAATTTTTCGAAATAACAGTGTGAAATATTTCATTCTGTTCATCTAATCTCTAGATCCACTCCGCTAAAATATTCAAGAAATCAGCAAAGTAAATTTCATCCAAATCTGTAAACACATACCTCTATATCCATTTCTCTATATTGATTCACGGATTCTTATTTTTATCTACAGCAAACTCGATCTCATTCGTGTCCAACCATTGTCCAATCTCCTCCTTAGTCAATCTCCACATCCCCCTCAATCGCATATCCCGGTCCTGGCAACTGAACCATTTGTTGGCGCGCAGTGCACAAACCTAGAGTTCAACATTAATTCACCAACAAAACCCTAAAGATACCGGCCCTTTCGGCATCATCTACAAATAAGTGAAGTCTCACCTGAAGTATCGATGGGGACTGCAAGAACCATGTTTTCGTAGTCATTGAGGAATGGGAGACATTCATCATAACCATTATTCTTACCATTCATTCACTATCCAATATGCGCAGAAACATCAGATAACATATTCATACTTAACCATTCATACATGACATATGCACCATAAACAAAACATAAAAGAAACACATCACAACACAATATACATTATAACACAAAGATTTAACGTGGCTCACCCCAATCTGGGCTATGTTCACAATGACAGGCTTCTTATATTATTATTCAGCATCATCTCTTACAAAAGGTGTGCACTGCGCTCATACAAGATATCTCAGTTATAACCCAACACATCCTTGTCGTTCGCGCATACAGTGCACACTTAACTCTCGAATGTTATTCAACTTAGCTCATATTCGATTTATAGTTACCTCCCAAACCTCAAAACTATATTTTCTCAACTCATAAGTTCATGAATCTCCAACACTTTTACCCCAAAAACCCTTTACATATTTATACTTTTACATTAGGGTTTAGCCAGTTACAATGTGGACAAAATTTCTAACTACTTCTAACTAACTTTCACCTTCCGCATGCACTAACCCCTCAAAATGCGCTAACCGTATTCTTTTCTTTTGTGCGTGTTGCTCCTTAACCGACTTCTCACACGGTTTGATCCTGTGAGATTCCCAAAACTAGTCCCAAAATTTCCTGCTCCAACATGTGTCATAGTTGAGCTTTTAGAGCTTGTATGGACATGCACTAACTGAGACACTAGTTATTTTCCACCTAATCTTAGATAATTGTTCATGCAGTAATGATTTGGATTATTTTCAGCACGAAATGAGATCGGAGATATAATAAAGAAATGCACAGAGATATCACAGATATTCAATAATATAACAGAAATGTATCAGAGATGCAACCATAAACAAAGATATATAGTAATACACGATTTCTATTAATGAAAGAAATGTACAGAGACTGTAAAAATACAAAGTAAAAGACTTGCTAGAATGGTGGCAGCTTATCTCTGAGAAGAGATGTGACGGCTACTCGCATTCGCAAGAAGATGATTACAATGAGGCTCTGAAGGCCTTTTTACAATAAACAGGAATGCCAAAAACCCTAGACATCCAAAAACCTAACCCTAGGAGATGAAGTGCCAAAATTCATGTGGGCCCCATTTGGGTAAGTTAGTACATCAACTTCCCGGGGTCGTAACTTTTGCATACGATCGCTGTTTTAGGTGTATGATAGCTCGTTGGAAAGGTATCGTCGAGGAGATTCATTTTGGGGGCCCAATAATGCCTTTGGATATCATTGAGAACCTAGATCTTGAAGAACCTTCATTTAGGCCCTCAAAATGGCCCCGGAAGTCAAAACCTACTAAAAATAGTAAATTGCCAAAATTGCCAAAAAACTGTTTTGAGCCAGTCGGAAAAGGTACATGGCCGCCGATATCCACTTGGATCAAGTAAACAATTAACTAGTTATGCACAAGTGGAGTGAGTTATACTCATGCATGCATAATGAATGTGCCCTCCTAGCCTCATGCACATGTAATGCGCACCCTTGGTGATTATTCCAACGAAGACATGCACTCCTAGTGATGATTCCAAGGTAGGCATGCAAGACTTGGTGATAATTCCAAGGTAGACATGCAATTCTGAACTCCACTAGTGTTACTGAACAATAACTGAAGCATGACTCAAGAAGAGGTGTGCCCTTATCTAGGGGAAGAATATTCTTATCCAAGGGAGAATATCTTAAACCAAGTGAGACCAAGTGTGCCCTCGTGCATGGACTATAGAACATAGGAAAAAATATGTACTAGGTAAATGTGCATGTATACTCCAATAATATTATGTTACTAAAATCTTTATTAAAGTTTCATTGATTGTGAATTTGAAGTAAGAATTGGGAAGATGAAGGGATGGAACCGCGAGTGACCATTTTCCTCTGCAGCTAGGGTTTACCCTAGCCCCTTTTTCCTCTGTGATCAAGTTGGAGCTGCAAATGAGCAAGGGAGGTCGATCCAAACGAAAGAATCCATTGCCTTTGGCTAGAAGAGTTGTTATATATCCAATTCAGTTCATCCCAAACCTGAAGTTGTCCTTGCTAGCAGATTCAAGGAGCAAGACATGTGTTGTGTTCGCTAGATGCATTTCCTAAATAGTTGCCACTAGTTGTCTCAAGCTATAAGATTATATCGATGTAGAAATAGAGGAATTTTTTTCTATGGTCCAATATTTGAACCCTCGAAAAAGAAGCCAACCTCAACCTAGGATATTTGTAAACTGAGTGGAATTTATTCCTCAGCTAGAGCTCTCATCTTTGAAGCCAAGAAGAAAATCCCTCATTTTGGTTGAATGAGCACTGATAGGAAATTTTACAAGTCTCTGGCCTAGTCCAAAAGCTATGGAGATTTGGATGGTTGAGAAGTGGTCTTCTAAGATCAAAGGACAAGTGCTTTCTTTTTCAACAAACCGGGGTTATTTTGTTTTTATTTTTTTCAAAAAAGAAGAGTGAGATTTAATATGTCAGGACTGGCTCTCCACATTTGCAACATCTCCTCGCATGTGGGATTGGCTCTCCACATTACACCATGATGAAGAATTCAATTAGGTGGGTCAATCAGACTATACAACAAATTACAAACCAACATAGGATAAAATCATTACAGAGGGTGGCGTCGAATATGAGAACAGCAAATACATAGAATTGTTTATGGTGAGACCCAGATGAAAGCAGGCAGACTATTATCGTCTTCATCCCTGCTCCCATACTGATCCGGATTTTATGAGCAGAACGAAATGAGTACAGATTATTAACAAGTGATTAACACAAAATAACATAGATACAGTAAAACTGGTTTTCTATTCAATAATTAAATAAGTTGAAACTGTAAAATGCAGCGGAAACAAGCTTGTTGGAATGGTGGCGGCTTATCTCTGAAAAGAGATGTGACGGCAGTGCGCATTCGCAAGAAGAAGGTTACAATGAGGCTCTGAAGTCCTTTTTACAATAAGAAAGAATTCCAAAAACCCTATACATCCAAAAACCTAACTCTAGGAGATGAAGCGCCAAAAGTCATGTGGGCCCTGTTTGGGTAAGCTAGTACATCAACTTCCCAGGGTCGTAACTTTTGCATAAGATCTCCGTTTTAGGCGTGTGATATCCCGTTGGAAAGGTATCGTCGAGGAGATTCATTTTGGGGGCTCAATAATGCCTTTAGATATCATTGAGGAGCTTGATATAGAAAAACCTTCATTTAGGCCCTCAAAATGGCCCCGGAAGTAAAAACTGCTAAAAATAGTAAATTGCCAAAAATGTCAGAAAACTGTTTTGAGCCAGTTGGAAAAGGTGGGTGGCCCC
>SNQJ01S0014724.1:58284-83495 GCA_010110895.2 Picea sitchensis
ATTCCTTTGGCTGTCATTGAGGAGCTTGATACCGAAAAACCTTCATTTAGGCCCTCAAAATGGCCCCGGAAGTAAAAACTGCTAAAAATAGTAAATTGCCAAAAATGTTAGAAAATTGTTTTGAGCCAGTTGCAAAAGGTGGGTGGCCACCAATATCCATCTGGATCACATACAGAAACCACATTATCTACATTCCCATGTCCAAATCCACGCTAAAATGTGGTGCAGCATTAGGACAAAGTGAAATTGCACCACCTATGAACTAGAAGCAATGAAAATGAAATTGGGGCATCAACAACAAGAAATTGAAGCCCTCAGAGAAACCCAAGCACAACTCATACAAACTCTAAGGGAAAATGAGGAGCAACGTGATCAAGAATTGACAATTATTCACAGGAGAGTCAACCGGCAAACTCAGCAAATTCACAAATTGGAAAGAGAGAAGCATGGACAACAAATGAAAATCAAGCTCTCAACAAGGTTACATTCCATCAACAAGCTCTCAGGCGTCATGTGGAGCAGCTAGCGCATCCGCAAATCACAACAGATCCCCAGAATGAAACTCAATTCCAAGTAGATACAAAACTCAAGTTAAATTAGTCAAGTTTTAAATACTATTGTAATTGTTCTTAGTAAGCTTAGAAACTCTCTGTTTGATCTAGCTTTTAGAGTAACTCTCGGGACTATGAAGAACTTGTTTTGAATTGTCAGTGCAGAAAAATCAATTCACAGTGATAATTAACAATCACACACATAAGAAATAGACACAAGGATTTCACTTGGTTCACCCAAACGTTGGGCTACGTCCACCAAGCATAGGCATCGGTTGTCTTATTATTCGGATTATGGAGATTACATCAGATTTGCAAGTCTCTCATACACTCAGTCTCTCACAGTTTGTTTTGCCTCTATGGGCTTACATGAATTTATACATTCACACATGAAACTGAATATTAAATGCAATCCCTATCCATAATCTAACTTGGTCTACTTGGTTGTAACCAACGCAGAATAATAGGATCCATAATCTATTTTTGGTAATTGGTTGTCACCAAATCCCAACAATCTCCACCTTGACAACAATTAACCTGATACCTTGCTTCTTCCTTCTGTTCATCACCTTTGCTGCAAACGAAGAGAAGCCAAGMACCACTGCAGCTTCTCTAGTAAAACTGGTTTCATGATCTCGCCTGTGTGACTTGCAYGAGTTTGGATTTTCTGAGGGGTCACTCCACCTCCAACATGTCGTCCACAACTGTGTTGTGAAACATATTTAGTGATAGGTATCCTCCTGTCCAAAACACCTGTATTACAATATACATTACAATCATCACGGACCATCTCAATGTAACCATTATAGGTGACATTTGTGCTTCTCATACACTGAAGCACTCATTTCATTGCAACTCTTGAATCTGTCATGTTTCTAACAACATCATTAGCATGTGAAACATCTAGTCTTAACCATTTCATCGCATACAACAGACCTCCTACTAAAATTATACGAGACATAACCTTTTCTTCTTTATAGACAGGCACTATACTTGAAGTAAACTTATAATGGCAAGCAAGAGGGGTAAAAACTGGTTTTATAATGTTCATGTTGAACTCCAACCACAGCTTACCATTACCATCTCTGTATATTTCCATGCCCACAACTTGTTTCGTTGCTCCTTGATCCCTCATCTGAATTGTCCTGTCCACCTGAGTCATTTTCTTACTGAATTTATCCATGCTTCGGCTTGCATCGAGCATATCATCAGCAAAGAACATCAAGACTATGAATGTACTATAAACCGTATAGTCATTCCTACCCTTTGAAAAATTCCGACTCAGTATGAAGGATTCAAACCTCTTGTATATTTACCTAGGTACCAATAGGCCATACAATGAATTACCTAGCATGCAAACAAATTTACCGTTGTGATCTTGAATCAACCCTTTTGGTTGTTCCATACATACAATATCTCTATCAATGATGACCTTGTGAGAAGTAGGATCCCACACACAACATCCCTTTATACCATCATCATATATTGCAAAGATATAAAACAAGCAGGAATTCAGAAACAAAGATTTTAAGTATGGAACCGATTTACCTCTTACCAGTACCTGCAATTATTTCTTGATCTTATGACCTTGATGCTTCTGTCATAAACAAGAAAATACATCTGTCACTTCAGATGTCACTTCAGTACTTCCTTCTAGCTTATAAAGGTTATCAACCTTTGTTGCCTTCATCACTACTAAATTCCCTTTCGACACTGTGAGAGCTCCACCTTGACATGTATACTTATATCCACAAGAATCCAACACTCCTAATGAAATCAAATTTGATTTAAGCTCAGGTACATATCTAACATACATTAATTCCCTAACAATACCATCGAACATATTGATTCTAATACTGCCAACCCAAACAGTTTTACATGGAATACCATTTCCCATAAACACTATACCCTCATCAACATATTGGTAAGAAAAGAACCAATTTCTATGTGAGCACATGTGGTGGGAGGCACCTGAATCTAACTGCCATTCTTCTTGATATTGTAAATTACTAGAAATGGATAAAACGTGATCAATTATACCTGAATTTGTTACAGCCAAATTTTCTTCCTTCGAGTTTTCCTCAGATTCCTTTCTCTTCCAGCAATCTTTCTTGAGATGTCATGTTTTGCCACAGTGCCAACATTTTGCTTTACCCTTTCTTTGTCTTGACTTAGATATGAAAGAAATTCTATCATTCTTCTCTATGGTTCGACCTCTGACCAGCATCGCCTCTGAAGTTGAGGTTTCTTTACTAGATTTTCTCCTCATCTCCTCAACCAACAAAGCTCCCACAACAGAGTCATAATCTAGAACATTTGTTGAGCTAAAGCTAATGGAGGTAACTAGATTATCCCAAGATTCAGGCAACAAACACAATAGTGTAATAGCCTTATCCTCATCTTCGAATTTAACTTCCATGCTAGTCAATTGAACTATAAGGGTATTGAAAGTATTTAAATGGTCAGCGACTTTTTTACCTTCTTTCATCCGCAAACTGTACAGTTGTCTCTTCAAGTAGATTCTGCTTGTCAAGGACTTTGTCATGTATAGACTTTCCAACTTGCTCTACAAACCGGTTGTTGTCTTCTCCGAGACAATATTGAACAGAACATCGTCGGCCAAACATAGGCGTATGGCACCCAGTGCTCTTACATCCATCTCATCCCAATCATCGTCTGTTATGGATGCAGGTTGCTTTGCTTTTCCCAAAAGCGCCTTCACCACGCCTTGTTGTACGAGCAGATCGTGCATCTTGAGCTTCCAGAGATCAAAGTTGTTTTTGCCACTGAACTTTTGAACTTCAAACTTCGAACTCTGCATTTAGCCATTAACTCAAAAAATCTCCCAATATCCACTGCTTATAAAACCCAAGTCCTTTTAACTGTGAAGGAATAATTGGTAAAAAAGTTTAAATAAAAAAAAAAAGTTTAATAAAAAAAAACTTTTATTAAAGATCCACTTTTTAAAATTCCTCCACCCTTTTATGCATATTTATATATTATAAATATAAAGCATAACATTCAAAAAAGAGTCACCAATCATATCTTTGGGAGATGTGACTTTGTTTTATGCCATACCATAACTCAAAAAAACATATGCCAATGCCCTCATAAAATTTGTAAAGTCGTCGCACCTTTGTAAGGGAGAATTAATTAGCGACGGGACAAAAATGGTTGCTCTGTGCAATGGAGAACCCGGACAAGATAATAAAAAATAGGTCTTGTGTGTAATAGAGAACCTGTGACCAGTCGAAGAGTTTACCAACGTCGCTCCCTCCAACAGAGATCACCCGCCAACATGCAAAATAAAAACTTCATTCTCGGCTCATGAAACGAGTTTTTCATTGATAGATCTCACCTACATACACCACTCACATGCACAACCAGCTCGGATACCACTTGTTACGAATTATCAGTGCAGAAAACATAATTCACAGTGATAATTAACAATCACACACATAAGAAATAGATACAGGGATTTCACTTGGTTCACCCAAACGTTGGGCTACGTCYACCAAGCATAGGCATCAGTCGTCTTATTATTCGGATTATGGAGATTACATCATATTTGCAAGTCTCCCATACACTCAGTCTCTCACAGTCTGTTTTGCCTCTACKGGCTTACATGAATTTATACATTCACACATGAAACTGAATATTAAATGCAATCCCTATCCATAATCTAACTTGGTCTACTTGGTTGTAACCAACGCAGAATAATAGGATCCATAATCTGTTTTTGGTAATTGGTTGTCACCAAATCTCAACTTGTTAGAATTGTCAATGCGGAAACACAATTCACAATATGATAAATAACAATCATACACATATAAACAGACACAGGGATTTCACGTGGTTAACCCAAACGTTGGGCTACGTCCACCAAGCATAGTCATCGATTCTCTTTTTATTCGGATTATGGAGATTACATCAGATTTGCAAGTCTCTCATACACTCAGTCTCTCACAATCCGTTTTGCCTCTACAGGCTTACATGAATTTATACATTCACACATGAAACTGAATATTAAATGCAATTCCTATCCATAATCTAACTTGATCTACTTGGTTGTAACCAACRCAGAATAATAAGATCCATAATCTGTTTTTGATAATTGATTGTCACCAAATCCAAATAGAATTTATCTCCTCCTATTTTCAACAATATGCATGATATTACTTTGATGTACTCTATGGTGTTTTAGAACTACAACACTTTCCTTTTAATACAAATCCATTACTCATTTTTGTTTAAAACAAATACTTATAATATGAACTACTTAGTTATTTGTTTATGCCATTTCCATTGGGTAAATAATATCACGTTTAAACTAAACCATTCAAAGGCCTTGAGAGGCTAATGAACATTATTATAAATGTTACGAATATGTTGGATTAATTTCGCTTGCGTATATGATGAATTCAACATGTAAGAGACTTTGAAGGGTCTCATGAGTGTTGCAGCAAGGTGTAAGAAAAATTGAGAGAAGGTTGAGCAAACCACTTTTTTGTAATTATGGATTTCAAGGATTTGACACTCGTAATTATATTTTTAGAAGTCTAAACATGATAGGGGACAAAAATCTTGTA
Source organism: Picea sitchensis (assembly GCA_010110895.2). Lineage (NCBI taxonomy): Eukaryota > Viridiplantae > Streptophyta > Pinopsida > Pinales > Pinaceae > Picea > Picea sitchensis. The sequence continues at coordinate 63,425 of SNQJ01S0014724.1, forward strand.
TCCTAAACTATAAAAGAGTGGGGACAAAAATCTTGGATCCTAAACTATAGAAGAGTGTCAAATGTGTATTATATTAATCAATATTTTTTTATTTTATTTTATTTTTTAATTTATTAAAAGTTTAAAAAAATATTACATTTTTGAAATATGTAAATAAAATTGAAGTGGAGATATATTAAAAAAATATAAATACAAATTATAATATATTTTTAGTATTTAATAAATAAATGAAAATATCAATTAAATAAAATTAATAATTTTGCAAAACATGCAAACAAATCATAATGATTTATTTTAAATATAATTATTACAAAATTAATTATAAACAAATCATAATGATTTATTTTAAATATAATTATTACAAAATTAATTATAAGTATACATAAAAATTAATAGTGTACAATAACAAGAATTAATTATCTTAAAGTTAAAATTTAATAACCTTGTGGAATCCATAAGTGATGAACCTAATAGCAGTCGAGGCTACTAGGCACACACTTTCGGTTAACATGCAAATCATTGGTAATACGGAGATGGTTATGTGCACTAATGTGTATGGACTCCAGATGTTGGAGGAAAAGAGAAGAATGCTTCTAGACTTAGAAGACCTAAAATCCTGATCCAGCAACCTCCACTGGATCCTGGCAGGGAACTTCAACATCATCACATCACTTGCAGAGAAAAAAGGAGGAACCCGGAGACTGGATAGAGATGCGGAAGAATTCTCAACGTTCAAAGACACAACAGAGATGGTGGACATCAGAACTAATAATGGACAGTTCACCTAGAACAATAAACGGATAAACCAACATCAAGTCGCGACAAGACTAGACAGATTCTTGGTGTCGAATTCCATCATTATGCAGGGCTTAACCATAGATTGTAGCATCCTTCCCTGGGGGGGTTCTGATCACTGGCCAGTCCAACTGGAAGCAGACTTCCCAACCTCCCCAGAGAATAAACCCTTCAGATTTCAGAAATTCTAGATAGAACACCCCACCTTCAAGGAAAACATCAACTAGTGGTGGCAGGAGGAACAACCGGAGCAAGGGACAGGGATGTTCAAACTCTATAAAAAAATTAAAGTACATCAAATATAAGCTCAAGGAGTGGAACAAGGAAATCCTTGGGAAAAAAAACTAAGAGAAGAAAAATATTGAAGACAGAATGAGAAAACTCCAGGAAATATGCATAGTAGAGGGCTATACAGAGGATCGGAAAAAGGAAGAGATCCAAATGACCCAGGAATGGGAGGCAAGATGCCAGCAAGAAGAAATTCTATGGTGCCAAAAGTCCCGAATCAGATGACTAAAGGAAGGAGAGAGGAACACCAAGTTTTTTCATAGAACAACCATTGCTAGAAGAGCCCACAACAAAATCCTGAAAATTAAGGATCAGGATGGGATCGAGAGAGAATCCCACAAGGAGATTGAAAATACTCTGGTAAGTCACTTCCATGGGATAGCCCAGAAACCCAACAAAGACCGAACGGAGGCCATCCAAAGGATAACTCAGCACATCCCTCGTCTAGTCATAGAGAAACAAAATAACAACCTAAACAAACCCATTGCTAAGGAGGAAATTGATCAAGTGATCTGGGAAATGCCCAATGGGAAAGCCCTAGGTCCAGATGGTTTCACAGTGGAATTCTTCAAAGCTTGTTGGGAAGTGGTCAAACATGATATTTATAGGGTGGTGGAGGACTCTAGACAGTCAGCCTCCATCCTAAAAGCGCTAAATGCCACAATGATTACTCTAATTCCCAAATAAAATGAAGCAATGACTGTCGACCGGTACAGACCTATAGTTTTATGGAATGTGGTTTACAAGATAATTTCCAAAGTCTTAGCCAATAGATTGAAACCCCTCCTACCCACACTAATTTCACAAGAACAGGCAGCCTTCGTTGAAGGAAGACAAATCATGGACAACATCATCCATTCCCATGAGCTAATCCACACCCTGAAAATCCAGAGGAGAGGGGGGATGATAATACAACCTGACCTAGCAAAAGCCTATGACAAAATTAGTTGTCACTACATGGTCAAGACTCTGGAAGCTTTTGGTTTCACCCAGCATTGGATCAGTTAGATTGTCATCCTAGTCTCAACGACAAGCTACTCGCTCCTAGTAAATGGAGCCCCAGCCAAACCTTTATGGCCTATGAGAGGCATCAGACAAGGAGACTCGTTTTCCCCCTTCCTGCTCATTTTGATGATGGAAGGTCTCAACCGAAGCATAAAAATCTCAACAACAGTAGGAGAAATAACATGCATCAAACCTTTTGAAAATTGTCTGACTTCCACACACCAACATTTCGTCGATGACACATTAATCCATGGCACACCCATGGTCAAGGAAGCAAAATCCTATTAAATAATCTTAGAAGAGTTTGGGGAAGCCTCGGATGCTAAGATCAATCACTCAAAATCTATGATCTATTTCTTCAACACCAACCCTGCAATCCAAAGAAACCTGGCAAATATTTTGGGATTTGAGCGCAAAACACTCCCAACCAAGTACTTGGGCATCCCCCTGACAGACAGAGCATACAAAATGGAAACATGGGAAGGAGTGATCAGCAAGATACAAGAGAGGGTGAAAACAAGACGTATAGATCCCTCAACATAGTGGGGAGACTCATTTTGACCAAGATGATTATGCAAGCAATTCCAACCTTTATGATGTATGTATTTCCCGCCCCCAAAGGGATACTAAAAAAAATAAGAAACATCCAAAGGGACTTCCTATGGCGAGGAGCGGAAACAAAGAAGAAATGGTCCATGGTGGCCTGGGAGAAGGTCTGTAAACCAAAAAGCAAAGGACGCCTGGGGCTACATGACCCACAAGTAACCAACGAAGCCTACGGGGCAAAAATCTGACGGTGATGGGTCAAAGAAACTTCTACACCATGGGTAAACCTTTGGAAGGCCAAGTATGCCCCAAACATAAACAACCAAGACTGAATCCGCTTTAGGGGCAGCAGGGAGGGATCAGCCATCTGAAGTCTAGCTTGGCGCAACAAAACCTGGATCCAGACACACAACTTTTGGGAAGTAAGGAACGGTAAAACAACGAGATTTTGGGAGGATGCATGGCAACAGGAACCCAGAATGGAAAATCTGTACAGGGAGGAACTCCAATAGGACATGATCGCGCAAGGTAAAACCAAAGTCTACCACTACTAGAAACAAGAAACAAAGTGCAACAGATGGAGAATCTGGGACGATCTCAGTTCGCAAAATAGAGACCGGACCGCAACAATCATGAAAGAAGTGGAGGAGGAACTGAGGAAAAGTTAACTGGCAGTCTCAGAAGAAGAGGACCAACTAAGATGGGGCCCAAAAAATGGCGGGGAATTCAACTTGAAAGAATCCCGACATTACATTGCGGACCAGGACCAAGACGATCCAGTGCAACAATGGGATAAGCTTTGGAACAGTCCCCAATGGCCAAAAATAAAAATTTTCAAATGGTTAGTACTTCACAACCGAATTATAACTTGGAAAAACTTAAGGAAAAGGGGATTCATTGGCCCGTCATGATGCCACCTCTGTCAAGCTAAGGAAGAAACAACGAATCATCTCCTCGATGAATGTAACTATACAGCAGGGATCTGGGACTGGGCGGCAGGTATCTTTCGACACTCCAATAGGATTTGAGGTAACATCTGCGCAAATATTAATACCTGGAATGAGAATTACAGCGAAAATGAAGAGGTGAACCTCTATTGGACTCTCATTCCGGGGATGATCATATGGGCAATATGGAAAGAAATAAACCGGCGCATCTTCCAGAATGAGAGTCGGCCTGAAGGGAAACTCAAGGAAACAATAATCTCTCAGATAAGAGAAACGGTGCAGAGCCGCAACTGCCCGATGGTAAGAGCACAACTCGCAGGCTAGGACTCCCGAGTCCTAGAAGCTTTCCACTTAAAATACGAGCGCAACCGCACTCAAGCAAGGCGGCTACCGCAACTCCAAATAAGTGAGTGCAATTGGAACCCCCCTCCAGCAGGGTCCCTCAAGTTGAATTTCGACGGGGCAGCAAAAGGAAACCCAGGTATGACAGGAATGGGAGGGGTAATCAGGGATAGTGACAGTAACATCATCCGGCTGTACACGGGGAGTATGGGAAAATCAACCAACAATGCAGCAAAGTTCAGAGCCCTGGAGATCGACCTTGAGATTCTAAGTCATGAAAGGATGACAAATACCATCGTGGAAGGTGACTCCAAACAGGTTATAAACATAGTGAAGAGACTCCAAAATGGCACCAGATTGGGCAAGATTCAGAGGCACTGGCGCTTGGCACACTCCTTGCAAATAATCCAAGAGCATCTGCAAATGATGAACACAGTGGAGTTACGTCGGGTATGCAGGTCAGAGAATGGACTGGTGGACAAAATCTCTAACGAAGGGGTTAGCAAGGAAGGACCATAGCTAGACACTACCTGGAGTAACATCCCGAACGGGCAGTTGAGAACAAACTGCATCCAAATAGTGACAAAGGACCATGATGGCAGCCAAAGTACGGAAGGCCACATCAAAGAAGGAGGCACAAGGCCAACTGGCGAGCACAAAGGATCCAGGTAGAATCTTATTTCCCAACACTCGACCACAAGTTACAATGCAGACTCAAAACACACAACAGACAAGGGTACGGCACCAAGGTCTTTTAAATAGGAAGAAGTACAGAGGTAGAATGTGGGAAGGTATAGACGGCGTTCAACAAGCCGCAAATGATGATGGGCAAAAGGTGATGCCATGGACCAGTATGGATACACCTTACCCAAGCATAGATTCAGGGAGTAGCACAGTTGGTGGTACAATGAATAGGGGCAAGAGCCGACACAGGGTTTACGACCGGGCCATCATGATCACACATACCGAGACAAGGAAAAAGGACCAGAAGGCTCACCTATACGAGCATACCATGATTTCTAGGACGAGCCCGCAGCTAGGGAAATCCCATAAAAGCATAGTCACCAGGAATAGATACAGACAGGAAAAGTGCAACTGCAAGAGCTACCACAAAAACCAGGGTTGTGTAGATAGGAACAGGAGGAGAAACCAGGGAAAAAACTACCACAAACCAGTTGGGATGGTATGTATGAAGATAACGCACAGCAAGAGAAGACCCCATGGGAAAGAACCTTCGACAAGCTCTCGGAGGATTACAAGGATGGAGAAAGCAACCAAATACGCCAAGAGTACCTTTAATATGTTGGTTGAACCAAAAAAAAAAGCAACCATCACCAGATGGGAGAAAGAAATCAATGTTAAACGCAAGGATAAATCTTGGGAGGAACTGATTTAGGAAACTGACTGGATCACGGACCTAGGGGCTACACATACCAGAGAAACCCTCTACCACAAAATAGTGGATATGGCGTGGCGAACAAAGATGTTAATAGGCAAGGTGGGCGCTGAAAGGAAAGATGTCAGCCGAAAGGATAAAAAGAACCACAAAAAACTGCTAAAAGAGATCATGAGTCGCCTTAGCAACCTGGACGCCAGTACAAAATGGCTAGCTAAGGACCAGAGGGACCAGAAGGAGAATATGGAGCGAGTGGAAGCCCAATTCCACCTATACTTGCGATATGTCCATCACATGGACATCACGCCAGCGGATGGGAATGGAGCACCCGTCTGTATCAGAAAGACTCGTACGGTGGTCCAAAAGGAAGAGAACAAGGACATGGAGGATGAAGGAAAGAAACACATTATCATCCAGGACTAGCGCATGTTCATCCAATGGTCAAGTCATGCTGCTCAACAAAGGGTCAGCCTCAATTTATGTGTTGTTTTTTTGTGTMTTTTTACATATATGACTTTGTTTAGTTTTTCAAAACTAGATATGGTAGGACTGGGTCGGTTTCCCAAGGTGGAGGTCCAGTCATACCCCTATGCTATCCCATAAAACGCAACTCTGRAACCCCTGATCTGGTTTCCCTTTGGGCAGACCAGGAAGTCTCACCTTTTGTATCATAATTTATTTTAGTAATACAAGAATCTTTACTCACTTACCAAAAAAAAAGTTAAAATTTAATAACATGTGACTTCATTTACGAAGTTCTTTAAAAGCTCACTCCCTCATTTAATGCTCTATACCACCTGGCACCTTTACTTTAAAATGCATCTTTATCCTCCAAAAAAATATTTTTTTTTTAATAATTAAAATTTTATTTTTATTAAAATTATACATCTTCTCTTTACTTTAATTAACACATGCAATCTAGCACAAATTAGGGAGAGTATTTTAAAATGTAAATTAATGTATTTTTTTTTAATATATTAACTTATTTAAGTTAAGCAACTTCAATTAACACATGCAATCTAGCACAAATTAAGGAGATCATTTCAAATTAAGGAGATTATTTTAAAATGTAAATTAATGTATTTTTTTTTAATGTATTCGCCTATTTAAGTTAAGCCAGGTGGGTTTTACTTGCTACTTTTAATTTTGTTAGGATTCTCTTTTGAAATCCAAAAGATTTGAATATTTTGAAAAGAGTGCAAAGATAAGATTTATATAGGGAAAATTTATTAAGATCTAACTATTGAGGTGAGGAAATGAATGTATTAATGAGAAAGGCTAAATACTAAAATAATTTTTATAAATTAATTCAATCACCAAAAATAAGATTATATTAAAATAGTCGTTATTTTTCAAAAATAACGTATAAGATTAAGAGAGGAATTATTTTTCTCTCTTAATTTTATTCTTTATTTTTGAATTAATTTATCATTAATTTACAAAGATTATTTTAGTATTTTACCTTTCTTCATAATATATTCATTTCTTCACTTCAATGGTTATATCTTAATAATTTTTTCCTTTATAAAGTTTTACTTTTGTATTCTTTTCAAAATATTACAACTTCCATTGTCGTTGATAATGAGTGGAGTGTTCACTCAAAAAGTTGTACGTTATTATATCCAAAATTTACACAGTCTAATCTTTTTATGGTATATAACAAAAATAATATAAGAAGATTCACAATGATTATTGTAGATTGGTCAAAACTTATTATTAGTGAGTTATATTTTTTTAAGGTGAAAAATTTTATTATAATTTAGTAATCAATTAATAATAGGGATAGTCATAGCCCTCGGGGAGAAACTTAAGTGGCAAGTGTCGTGATATGAAGTGTTATGTTCGATGAGGTTCTGAGTTCAAATCACCTGATTTACCCGTGCCTACGGAAGGGGCATACGTATGGCACCTGGAGGTTATAGCGGTAGTGGTAAGAATCGACCCTGTGTCATGCTATGGTGGTTTATAAGAGGGTAAACTCTCACTCTCACCAAAACTTTAGGGCTAAGGTTGTTACCTTGTTTTTTTAAGTTTAAATAAAACAACCTTTTACTTAAGGAAAAGTAATTTTAAATTGTATTCCAAGAAAAGAAAAATAATTTCACCCTAAATAATATAGGAAAAAAAACAATATCTCTTCTGGTTATTATAAAAATTAATTTTAATAAAAATTATATATTTTTTAATAACATTTAACCTTAATTTCATACATAAAATATACGAAAAAAATATTAATAAATCATATATTACAACTCTATTAAAAATCAAAAGCAAAAAGCTAAATGAAATATTTGATCCGTTAATTCACGAGTGAGAAACAACAACACAAATGTGAGATAGGACAGATATGGTGGACAACTCTATTAAAAATCAAAAGCAAAACGCTAAATCAAATATTTGATTCGTTAACTCATGATCGGGAAACAACAACACATATGTGACATAGGAAAATTATGGTGGACATTAAATAAACATGATTACATGTGCCATAAAATAGGTTATTAAGAATAATAGTAGACGATTTGAGTAGAATTAATACTAGTAACCAGCACATTTAAGTAAAAAATCATTGATATACGTCGACCGACGCCATTAATTTTAAACGGTGGAAAATGACGTCAACATGCATATATCAACCACATTTTACTCTTTTTTTGTAAGTTCAGGTGCTAATCTATTAAAATACAGTCAAAAACACAGTGATTGTCCCTGAGAGAGGACAAAAATTGGGCCTACCCTTAGTGGGAAACCAAGTGGGGAGAGACTTGAGAATTATGCCTACCCTTGATGGGAAACCAGGATTACCAAAAACTTGAGTTTAATTGTCTGTCTGCTTGCTCACAAAAGACCAAAAAAACTTGCAAATGCTAAAAAAAACTAAAAGTAGAACAGAGGCCTGAGCATCAAGAACAGGGGCCATCCAGAGGAGTTTCTTCAATAACTGGACAACCACCCTAATCGTTGTCACTGGAGGAGCTAGAGTTGTCCGAAATTGGATTCTTGACCAGGAGACATGCATTTTTTATGAAGGGAGTATTCAATGAGATGTGCGTGCCTGGAGCAGTCACCTCAACTTAAATGTTGGGAGCCTCTTGAGGCGTCGAGGTGTTAGGATGGGCCGCATAGGGAGGAGGACATGTGTTGGGGGAGAGAGGATCAGAGGGAGGAGGATGAGCATTGGGGGAATGGGGTGAGCGAGGCGAGATGAAGGGGCTCGGAACAAAGACACCCGGTAGGTTGAGGAGGGTGCAGGCAAGGAGGTTTTTGACCACCCAGTATCTCTGAGGGTGCTTGGAGGTGCGACAGGATGTTGGGAGGGAGCCTGAGACTTATTCTTCCCAATCATCAAGCAGTTGTCGTAGCGAGACTGGAACTGAACGATCATAACCATCTCAGTTGGCCAGGAGGGGCAGGGGAGGAATTGTGGAGGCTCGCCTACCACAACCACTTCGCCCCAAGGTGGGGGTGGAACGCTTGCAAGGAGGCATGAGAGAGGAATTGAGAATTCTAGGCATTGTGAGGAAGGAGAGTCACCACCTTACGCAGAGAGTAGAGGGATGTTGTCTATGAAGAGAAAAGAACCAATTCACATAGGAGGCAAGGAGAGAATGGGTGGAGAGGTCACGAGTGGTCGAGAGAAGAACGTCGAGACGAGGGGGTGTCAAATCTGGTGCCATTAAGGTTTCCAGGATTTGGGAACGTGTGAACTAATGGAGCATACAGAGGTCGAGCAAGTGGGGAGAGGGAGCCATGGGGGGAGTTATGAAGTTGCGTCTCAGGGGAGGTGGATAGTTAAAGCGCATGAGTGGGGGTGAGGTGGAGCATGTCCAGAAAGTGTGACGCGTGTTGAGGGGATTGGTGGAAGCCGCCAGGTGATCACCCGCATCCGGGGGAGAGGATTCCTTGAGGGAAATATCGATACAGACTTTCCTTATGGAGTGGTTGGAGAGCTTTGCTATGGTAAGGTCATGGAGGTCATAGTTGTCCTTGAATCTTTCATTGGCTATTTTTTCTACCAGGGATTTCGCCTTGCGTCGGACATGGAGGAAGGAGATGGATTCCCTGAAATCCAAGAGTTGAGCAAGATGATGAAGGCCCTGGTCCAAGAGCCAGCTAGGGGAGAATTTTTATCTTTGAGAGCCATTTTGAAGATGGATTTCCATAGACAAAATTAGTTGAGAGTCGTCTTCGACTAAAAGAGGGAAAAGATCTCTTTAACTAGAAATTATGAGGCCATGGAGGAGACCCGAGAGTTCAGTTGCATTGTTACTGCCATGGCCAATGGTTTCGTAATAGAGATGGACTATTTCCCCTGTGTTGTTTCTGAATACACCTCCAAAACCCGTAGGACCAGGATTACCTTTTGAGGCACCATCAAAGTTGAGTTTGAGGAAACCAATAGAGGGGGAACACCAGTGATTTGGGTTGGTGGGGGCCCTCGTGTAGAAATTTGTAGAAGTGGGCGTGGATGGCAGGGGTGATGTCCCATCATTGAATAAGTAAATCTTCATTTGGTTGTGCTTTGAAGTCAAGGTCAGACCAAGAATGGATAAGGACTGTCTCTATCAGTTGTTTTCTGCAGATGGTCCAGAAGGATTCTTCAGATGAGTACTTGTCTTTGAAGATGCGGTGGTTACGCTCTTTCCAAATGTTCCAGACAATGAAACCCGAGAGCAGCTGCCAGAGGCAGTTGAGAATTAAGTTCTGGTAGGGATTGTCAGCCCATTTTTTGAGAGTATGAGTTATGTTGCCATGAATTCGATCGTAATTTCTACAAAGCATCGTTGCCTTGTCCCATAAGTTGCTAGAGAAAGAACAATTGTAAAGAAGATGGTCTATAGATTCCTCATTGTTGTTACAAAGAAAACATCTCGAAGGTCCATAGAATCCTCTTTTAAGGATATTTTCCCAAATGAGGATGTGCCTATGATGGACCTGCCATAGAAAGATCGAGATCTTTGCCCAAGTCCTGAGGGACCAAAGCTTCGCCCAGCCTGGGTCTGGAGGGTCTGGCATGGGAGGAATGAGAATTTGATAGGATTCTTTGACAATGAAAGTTCCTCTTGGAGAGTACCCCCATCTAAGCTTGTCATTGACCTGATTGATTCAAATTTTCCGATTGCTTACATCTTGCGCGATTTGTGTTCTGGTTTCTGTCGGTAGGTGGAGAAGAGGGTTGTGGAGCAGTAACCATTGCCTAAAGTGTTGTTGATCCATGGTGTGCTAGTAGTCCTTAACCTTTTCATTGCCTTGTGGTGGTAGGTAATGTTGTCTTTCGAATATTGGAATCTGCTGCCAAAATTCTGACCAGAAGTTTTCCAGGGCACCATTTCTAATTTCCCAAAAACTGTGTTATTGGATGAAGTGGCATTGTTATTTTGCAGAATTCCAAATGAGGGAGCCTTGAGAGATGAGAGTGAAGTGTATCAAGTTGTGGGGGTTCTAGTTTGGGGCATATTTTATGTGCCAGAGTTGTGCCCAAGGAGTGGATCTGTTGGATATCCAATTCCACCAGGTTTTTGCACTAAGAGCTTCACTGCTTTTGATTGGGTCCCTTAGGCTGAGGCCTCCCATATGCTTCAGTAAACAAATTGTGTCCCATTTGACCAGAGCCCATTTGTGGATGTTATTATCCCCACTCCAAAGAAAATTACATTGTATTTTCTGGATGGAGTTGAGCACCCATTTGGGGGCTGCGAGAACAGAGAAGATATACAGCGACATTGTTTGGAAAATAGATTTTATGAGAAATAGGTGCCCTATAAAATTGAGAGTTATGCAAGTCCAGGAGGAGATATTTTGAGTTAATCTGTCGAAAATATCCTTCTAGGTGGAGTGTTTGATGTCTGAGGTGATTAAAGGAGCACCCAGGTACTTAGAGGGGAGAGAGGAGGAAGCAAAACCCAGGGTTCTAGCAATATTTCTTTGAGTATTAGGGGGTGTGTTGAAGAAGAAGATGAGAGATTTGTCCAAGTTGACAGAGGCTCCCAAGGCATTTGAGAAGGTGTTAAGCAAGATTTTAAGGGTGCAGGATTCTTGAATGGAGGGGTGGGCCAGGAGTAGGTTGTCATCCACAAATTTTTGTTGGGTCAAAGGATGACTATTGTGGAGATTCATTCCTTTAAGAGAGATATTTGTGGTGGTGTTTTTTAACATTCGACTTAAACCTTCAGCCATGAGGATAAAGAGAAAAGGGGAGAGGGGATCTCCTTGTCGGATTCCTCAAGATTTGAGGAAGGTGGGGGAGGGGGAGTCGTTGAAAACAACTGAAAATAAGGTAAAGGATAGGAGGGAAAGGATCTAGCGAACCCAATCTTGAATGAAGTCGGAGGCTACGAGAATCTTTTCAATGTACTCCCGGCTAAGGTGATCAAGGCTTTGGAGAGGTCTAGTTTGAGAAACATGCCTAGTTTCTTGGTGGATTTTAGGGAATGAATGACCTCATGGGAAAGAATGATTCCATCCAGGATATTCCTGCCCTCAACATAGTTCGTTTGCTTAGGGAAAATACGCAGGGGAAGTAGAGGTTTTAGCCTATTTTCTATGACTTTAGTGATGATTTTGTAGATAACATTGCAGAGAGCTATGGGTCGGTACTTACTTGCAACTGCATCATTTTCCTCTTTGGGGATCAATTTAAGGAAGGTGGCATTGAGGGCAGGAAGGACCCACTAGTGATTGTGTGATTCTTCCACAATGTCTAGCACGTCCAGCTTTAGCATATCCCAGCATGCATGGAAGAAGTTGATAGTGAAACCATCTAGCCCAGCGGTTGTACCTTCTTTCATTTGCATGACAGGAGAGTCCACCTCTTGGAGAGTGATTGGGTGCATTAGGGAGGCATTGTGTTGATCAGTGACCATAATGGGGATGTGGGCGGTAACTTGTTGAACGGTGTCCCCCCTAGAGTGATTCTTCTCCATGACTAGATCTTCGTAGTAGGAGACCAATTCATTTTCAATGTCCTTGTGATTTTCAAGCCTAGTGTCATCTTGCTTTTTAAGGCAGGAAATTATGTTGTGCATTATGTGTTGGATGGTTGTGTGGTGTAACAAAGAGGTATTGTGTTCGTCGTCCTTTAGCTAGGAGATTCTTGATTTTTATTTCTAGAGCATTTCTTCTTGCCGACATCTCTCCTCTATTTTGGATTGAATTTTTGTTTCTCTATGTGAGAGAGTTGTTGAACAACCTTCCAAGATGATCTGTTGTTGTAAGGTCTCCATGTCCTTTTCCAGGGTGGTTTTGGCCAAGACGATGTTCCCAAGGGTCAATTTGTTCCACTCCTTCATATGTTGCTTCATCATTTTCAGTTTTTGCTTAAATCTGTACATTTTGGTGTGTCCAGGGGGGTGGATGGTCGACCACCATTGTTGGATCATAGGTTTGAACTCTGGGCTGGATAACCATAATTTTTCAAACCTAAAGGGGTGGAAACAGTCTTTGTCCCTTTGGTGCCAGTGAAGGCAAATGGACCAGTGATCTGAGCCTGAGGAAGGGAGAATGGAGGAGGAAATCTCATCCCCAGTTGTTGCAATGTCTTTAGAGACTAGAAATATGTCGAGGCATGAGGCGATATGAGAGATTTTTCCACGTCGGTTATTCCAAGTGTAAATTCCATTGGTGGGTTCCATATCCACAAGTTCGTTGTTCTCAATGAAGTTCTTGAAGCTAGTGTCCTCCTGTGTGAGAATGTGGCGCCCTCCTTTTTTTTCCCAAATATTGGTGATGAATTGAAGTCACCACAGAGGATCTAGTTCTGTCTAGGTTGATCTTGCTTGTACCAGTCCAGAAAGTTCAAAAGATTGTTTTTTTATCAGCAGATTGAGGACCATAAATAATAGTGATGAAGCCATGCACGTTCGTTCCAATGAGGTGGTAGGATGTTGAGATGGAGTTTATGGTGGTGGTGATGTCATTAAGAGTGATATATGAAGGATTCCAAGCTATTGAAAGACCACACAAGGCCCTGGCCACATCCACTGCAATGGAGTTGTTATTTTTCCAAAGACGAGAAATCAATGTTTGGATATTTTCGTTGGTGGTTTTTGTTTCCTGAATCATGAGTATTGTGGGTTTTTCTTGGTGGATTTTCCTTCACATCATATTGTTTTTGTTGAGACCATTGATTCCCCTAACATTCCTAGAGATGAATTTCATTGGGAACCTTGTGTGTTGGAAGAAAAGAATTCAATGAGTTGGGCATATTGCCCTGACTCCACTAACCTGAAACCCAAAGAGGTGATGCGTTGAAGATTTGTTTTGCACCCTCGCTTTTTGAGATCTTTGACAACCTTTTTCAGGTCATTTGGTGGATTATTTTGTATCCCAAGTCGGCCACGCAGTTTGTCTTTGTTGAGGACTTCCTTGAGAATATGGATCTTCTTTGGGGCTATCGTGTGGAAAGCGTGTTTTTTGCATGCATCTTCCAGTCCTAGGAGATCTAGCTCCCCTAGATCTAGATCTCCCATGTCTTCATCCATTAGCACATCAAAATCCTGACTGGTGGAAAGGATCGGGTTCTCGGTAGGCGGCGTTGAGGACGGGTTGGGGGGGGTTGATCTTTGTGGGGGTTGGATCTGTGATGGGAGTGCTTCCGTAGTTTTACATGGCTCATGTTCCTTCTTTTTGGGGGGCAGCTGGATTTATTCCTCAATGGGTTCCTCCCCATTTGATTGATGGGAAAGGACTTGAAAATTGTTGCTTGTCGACGGGTCTGTGGATTTGGTTGTGACGTGGGATTTCTGGTTGTTTCATCGTCGGGTGAGCATTGTTCGAAATCCTTCCTCATTCGTGAGTGCATCCTCTTTGTGAGTTGTGGTTGGCTTGTTATGAGGGAATTATCTGAAGAGGTGTTTGTGTTCATGGCACATGCGGCATTTGAAAGGGACATGTTCATAGTCCATGGTTTGGATCCATTCCATGTCTTCATGCCCCAGGAAAATGGAGTCTGGCAGGGCTTCAGCGATGTGCATGTTCACGAAAATACTAGCATAGAAGGTGTACTTGCTGGTTTTAGTTGTCTCTGTTATTTTGACGAAATTTCCTAGAGTGTTACCAATGTCTTTGAGTGTTTCATCATCCCGATAGTCTTGAGGAAACGAGTAGAGTCTAAACCAAAAAGGCACCCAGGTGAAGTCTTCTTTGTCGAGGTTGAAGCGTTATGTCTAGTTCTAAAGGTATAAACCTGTCGAATTGAAGAAATAGGGGGCCCCTTCTAGTATTTTGTCTCTGTCATCGAGCCAAGTGAAGATGATAGTGAAGAATTTTTTTGAGCCCAGTTGGATGTAAAAGTGTGCTTTGGGTTTCCATTTCGTTGCGATCCAGTTTAGAAGTGCGTGTTTCGTTGGCCAGATTCTATGAATTTTCCTATCAGCACGTAAGTTCTCACATATTCAATTATGGCACTGATGTCAGCTGGTGGAAACTCGATCCTTGGTCGTTCCTCTGATTTTGGAATGCATGTTCTATTTTTGGTTGCTTCTGGGGTAGAATGGGTCATGGACGGCTACGTAGGTGTCGATTGTTTAGCAGTATTTGGATTGGGTTGGTCTTCTTGCATGGATTCCTGGGTATGGAGATTTTATGTCGTGCGATCCAAATTTTTTCTACAGGCATCGTTTAGGGCTTCTTTGTAGGAAAGGGAGGAACCCCTAGCTCCTCCCTTGGGGGAGGCAATGGAGGTCTGAAGCAAGAGTTTTGCGGCAAAGGAGACCTGGTCGAGGGTGAGGGCAAGCAGGGGAAGGCATAGAGTTAGGTTTTCCAGCATCACCGGGAAAGGTGGAGCCAAAAAACTCTCATCTCCCAAATCAAAATTTTACTAAAATATATCATCAACCATGTTCTACTTAAATGTGGTTGTTGTTAGTTATTTTATTGTTCTATTATTGTATTCCTTGGTTACGCTGTGTAAATGTTAAATGGTTTGTTTGTTAAATGTTAATTTTAATAGTAAATTATTAATTGTGGTATGTAAAAGTTAAAAAGTAAACAAAAAAAAATTAATACAAAGAGTGAAAATCATAAATGCAAGGAAATTAATGCTGGCAATCTCATTCTTCGATTTTGAGAGGACGAAAAGAATATGCCAACATCTTTAGTTGGTGGCCATGAGATCAATTCTTTCAGTTAAAAGATTCATTAATCCGTCGAACTACAATAGGGGGATTCCTATTAGCATAAAGAATGTTTTGAGCATTTTTTGGGATGTTGATGCGTTTTGCATTTAATTTGGAAATCTTTCATAGTTACATATTTCAAAAGATCAATTCTACTAACTTTGATTAGATTTAAACAAGTGAGATAGCCACGCAGTGGCTAGTCCCTGCCTCGAATCATGGGACGTAGAGGATTGATGTTTCAAAGGTTAAGCATATTTCAAATTATTATTCCAGTTCTTATTTCAGTTCAACGGTACTATTTTCATTTTTATTGTAAATCTCTAAATCTATATGTAACTAGAATTAATTTTAACTATTATATAATTAAATAGTTTTAATTTATCCATTAGAAAAATTGGAACAATGTTTCCAAAAAAATTAGCGAATAATATTATTACTATAGGCTATGGGTAGATTTTTTCTAAAACTTTCATGTACCTAGAAATATCATCATGTACCTACCTGTTTGATAATATAGTCATCATACTTCTGAAAAATATATCTACTATCGGTTTAAACGATCATTTTTATCAAATTTATGGTCGAACGATTTTTAATTTATAAATTAGCTTCATAAGTTAAGTGTGTTTTCTACTATCTGCATCTTAGATTCAGAGAGTAATAAGTTGTTTTGTTAATTGGAAATGTTGGTTTCTTCAGTGGTGACGTTGATTCTGTAGTTCCAATTACTGGCACCAGGTTATCAATTAATCAACTTAGTCTTCCCATTACAATTCCATGGTATCCATGGTATTTCGATAATTAGGTGGGCATTTTTTGAACAAAATTCTTATATTTCATCAAATATATACATAGTCATTGTTCTCTCAACTTTCACTGTGATATAAAGTTTTACTAATTATCTTTTGGCAATTGATTAATAGATTGTTGGAGGATGAACTCAAAAACACATGAAATTACATAAACCAATTGCAAATTTTCTTAAAAACGAATATGAAACAGTGCTTTTCGATTTGAAACTAAAACTAACTATTTAAATAATAATATTAACTTAATTTAATTGAGAAAATGGTAATAAAACAACAAAATTATTACTTCTTAAATACCAACCTCACTGACCATTCTTCCAATAGCCTCGTGATAATGGATGACCAGAGACCTAGATTTCATTTGGAAATTATGTCAATGTTAAACTTTTCTCCATCTAGCTATGTTATACTTTTCTCCATCTCCATCCAGTCCATCCAATGATTGTTTAAGGTTTGCATTGCCAACCATTTCACCAAGACTGTCTAAATTTCCCATTAGTAATTAGTAATGTAAGTAAGCATAAAAATTAAAACTTAATTTAGTATTTTTTTTGTAAGTTCGGGAGTTAATCTATTAAAATACAGTCAAAAAACACAAAGATTGTCCCTGAGAGTGGACAAAAATGGGTCTTCGCTTAGTGGGAAACCAAGCGAGGAGAGACTTGAGAATTTTTCCTGCCCTTAATGGGAAACTAGGCTTACCAAAAAACTTAGGTTTAATTGTCTGTGTGTCTTTTTTCCGAAAAACTAGTAAAGCTAAAAAAGCTAAAAAAACCTGAAAGTAGTGCAGAGGCATGAACATCAAGAACAGGAGCCATCCATAGGAGTTTCTTCGATAACTGGACAGCCACCAAAATCACTATTGTTTTCGTTGGCAGAGTTGTAGTTGTCTGAGGATGGATTCTTGACTGGTAGGCCTGTTGTTTTGATGTCGGGGGCCTTCAGTGAGTTGTGAGTGCCTAGGAAAGTCAACGTGCATTTCGTGCCTGAAGAAGTCGCTTTTGTCGAGTTGTGCATGTCTGGAGCCGTCAACGTGCCACGTGTTCCTGGAGGAGTCGTCTCAACTATAATTTTGGGAGTCTCTTGAGGCATCAAGGAGTTAGGGTGGGCCGCAAAGGGAGGAGGACAAGTGTTGGGGGAGGGCGAGTTGTGGGGGAGTGGAGTGAGCGAGGTGAGATAGAGGGGCTTGGAATGCAGACACTTGGGAGGCTGAGGAGGGTGTGAGCAAGGAGAGTTTTGACCACCCAGTAGCTTCATCAATGCCTGGAGGTGCGACGGGATGTCGGGAGGGAGCCCGAGATCTCGTCTTCCCAGTCGTTAAGCAATTGTCGTAAAAATCTCGGAACTGAGCGATCAAATCCATCCTGGTTGGCCAGGAAGTGTAAGTGAGGAAATGTGGAGGTTCTCCTGCCATGGCCACTTTGCCCCAGGGTGGTAGTGGCACGCTTGTG
This sequence comes from Picea sitchensis, assembly GCA_010110895.2. NCBI lineage: Eukaryota > Viridiplantae > Streptophyta > Pinopsida > Pinales > Pinaceae > Picea > Picea sitchensis. Next base: position 81,122 of record SNQJ01S0014724.1, read on the forward strand.
AGGAGGCATGAGCGAGAAATTGAGAAGACTGGGTGCAGAGAATAGACACCACCTTGCGCTAAGAGAAAAGGGATGGCGTCTGTGAAGCATTGAGAGAAAGTTCGTGAGGGGGGAAACGTTAAAATGAGAGGAGAGATCACGGGTGGCCAAGAGAAGAGCATGAAGATGAGAGGGTGTCACGTCTGGCGCCATTAAGGTCGCCAAACTATTGGAGCATGTGAGTTGAAGGTGAGTACAGAGGCAGCGTAGGTAAGGGGCAAGAGCCATGGGAGAAATAAAGGAACCGTGTCTCGGGGGGAGGGTATTTAAGACACGTGAGGGGGAGGTGAGGTCGCACACGTCCGGACAGTGCGACGTCTGCAGAGGGAGAGGTGGAGGCCGCCATGTGGACACCCACATCCAGGGAAAACCTAATTTAGTATTAAATTCAATTAATAAATGCATTTGATTTAATGTGAAATGGTAATAAAGTGCTAAAATGAACACCTCTTAAATTAGATTACCGCTACCTAAACTAATGATCTTGCAGTAACCTCACAATAATTGATTTTCTATAATAGTTTGTATTTTACTTGAAATTGATTATTCAATTCGATCGCAAAATAAAGCATTGTTTTTATAATTATTAAATCTATTTTTCTCATTAAGATAATATAAAATCCTTACGACTCCTCATGCATTCATGCCATGAGTTCACTGCATTGAGCCATATCTTCCCGAAACAACAACCCAAGGGTTATGCATGGCAAATAATGAATGATTTTATTGTTTTACGGGTTCATTGGTTTCACCTCACCGCTGCTAGCATGGTTCGGCAGTCAATGAAAGTAAAAAAGGCTTCGAAACGACGTTCATGGTTCAAATGAAGAATGAATACCTACATCCAGTGGGGAAGAAAGAAAAAATCGGGCTCCCCTTAGGTCTTTCTTGCTTGGGAAGAAGGGAGGGCTCAATCTCTATTTTAGATTATTTCCTTTGATTCAATGATGGTTGTAGTATGTTGTAAATCACGCACGCAATGGTGGGAACCAAGGGAAGTAGGATCAGATTCAGTAGCAGAGTCATGGCGCCTATCAATGTAGACGCATTGTGGTCACTGCCTCTGCCTGCCATTTCTTCGTAACCTACCCGAGCTTGGTGACGGGAGAGGAGGCGGTAAACTGCATGGTCAGATTAATATTCCTGAAAGCAAAGGCCGAGAGAACCTTGAACATCACAATGGTCCCTTCCTCATGATCGAACACAATACCGGTCTTAAAGGGCTGGTCCATTCTTTGAATCACAGGAGTATATTCATCATGTATATTTCAACAGATTTCACGGGTACTATCAAATCCCACAAATGAGATTATAGTAATTATGGTTCCCACAAAGGGTACAATGTGCATTGGTGTTATGTCGAGAGCTATATCATACAAAACTGACCCGATATTCCTAGGGTATAAGATTATCCATGATGAAACACCCGATGAGAGACGAGGCCACAATGAGGTTCTTCTTCATTCTCTCCAGGCAAGCCTCAGCGTGCTTGGCTTCTCGTGTGAATGGAATCCCTTGACAGCCTCCCGGGCTCAACCAGGATACCACAACAACACAAATAGTTCATCCTTGGGCTCAACCAGGAGAACACAACAGCACCAATAGCACATCATTAGGCCGCAGATTTTTCCTTCTTCATTCTCTCTAGGCAAGCCTCGGAGTGCTCGGCTTCTCTTGTGAATGGAGGCCCTTGCACAACCTCACGGGCCGAACCAGGAGACCACAACAACACCAATAGCTCATCGCCAACAGAACCTGCGTTTGTTGTGGAAGAAGAAATTCAAAGAGTCTTTTTTCCAAAAGCAGAAATGGTACGTACTACTTCCATTCATGCATGTAACAGACATAAATTGTTTTTAGGTATGCAACTAATTTTTACACTTAGGCATGTAATAAACATAGATTGTAAGTCTGCAACTATTTTTTAGATTCAAACATGTAATTGTAATTGAACTGCTCCTTTACGACGACATTGCGCTAATTGCTACACTATTTGTGATTAGCATACATTAAAATATATGGACATTAAGGTGGTAACCAACACTAGCTCCGAATTTCACTATGCACCAAATGCATTGCACTGAAATATCGTAAACAAAGATTAGACTGGGAGAATCATTCCAAATTTCACTATGCACCAAATGCATTGCACTAAATATAGTAAACAAGGATTGGACTCGGAGAAGCATTCTGAATTTCACTATGCACCAAATGCATTGCACTGAAATATCGTAAACAAGGATTGCACTGAAATATCTAAGATAAAATGTTATGATCTAAATAAATAATAATAAAGATAAAATGTTATGACTTAAATAAATAATAATAATAAATT